>VXBN01013248.1:823770-899236 GCA_013397395.1 Sinosuthora webbiana | reverse complement strand
GCAGCGCCGCGCCCGCCCCGCAGGGGGCAGCACCGCGGCCCCGGCGCCCGGGGCAGATCGCTCCCCCCGCACCGCGTGGTACGGCCCCGCCGGCCCGGGCCGCGCGCGGTCGGCACGGCCTCCCCACCAGCACCCCTCGCGATGGTTCGCTCCGCTCGCTACCTGTACCCCCAGGCGGGCAGCAGGGCCAGGCGCAGCTGCGCGCGCAGCTCCCCCAGCGTTGGCTCCGCCCCCTGCACCTCCAGGGCCGCCGTTCGCTTCTGCAGCCGTACGCGGAGCTTCATGGCGGCGGCGGCGGCGGGGAGGGGGGCGGGGGGGCGCGGGCGCAAAGGCTGCCGGGCCGGGCCGTTGTTTTGGTTGTCACGGCACCGCCTCAGCCCGGCCCCGCCCCGGGGCTGGCGGCACGCCCCCGATCGCTGTCTCTGCGTGCCGCGCTGTGGCCCGGCCGCGATCGATGATTGGGCGCTCGGCTGCGCGCGGGGAGGAGCCGCCCCCGCAGGCGGGGCCGGGGCCGCCATTGCTGCGCCTGTGACGCCGCCGCTTCTCCGGTGTCTCTCCATTTCCCCGTTCCTCCTCAGCCTCTTACCCTGAGTTGGATAAGACACTGGCGGGAGCGATTCCCGCGCCCGGGCTGCCTGACGCCACGTGGCGAGGGTGGTAGGGCCGCTGCCCTCCTCCTCCTCAGTGTAACACCGGGCCAGGTGATGTTCTGTAGGCAGAACTGCCGGGGAGACCCTGGCTGGGTGTTAAACTGTTGGCGAGAGTGGAGATGCACAGAGGGAAAGGCTGAAGGACAATGTTGCCCCGAGAGTGTTCAGTTTTATGAAGGAACCCGATTTTTCTAGGCCACACTGCTGAGTTGTCACCTCAGAGATTGTGCTACAACAGCTGTGAGCAAATAATCTCGACAAAAGTATGAAGTGGTACAAACTGAACTTTACTGGCTTCAGTTCCCTTCACCTGTCATAGTCGGGAAAAAAGCGCTTTCCCGCCTCTCATCTGGATATGCACATTTGGAAGGAGTATAATGTTGACTGGGGGATAATATAAAAGGCAAATTTTTTTTCTCAAGTTTTCACTTTGTTTAATGAATTCCATAGATTTTTCAAAAGCAGTAAATTCACAGGTAACTTAAAACAGTGCATATTCTCAGATCATCTTGGTTTTCTAACGATAAAACTTGGCTTGCATCACGTTTCTCCATACAAAAAATAACACAGGAAAACTGGGGTACTTTCTAGGGATATAATACTGAAATAAGTGAAATCACAAGACCTAGCTTATACAGCTACCAACAAGTACAACTGCTTATTAGGGCCCTATTCATGTTGTTAACCCTGTAGGAACAGCCCTGCTGTCTTCTTTGAGCACCTAGGGGCCCAACAGGAAAAAGGGGACTTGAAACTTTAAAAAACCCTTTATTCTGGGCTGCAGGTGAAATCTTCTTAGTGCATCTGAATATGACTATCCAAACCATCCAATTCTTTTTAAAGTTGGCTGTCAGAGACGTCTCAAACTGAAGGGCAGCCATCCTCTGGTTTCAGCATGTCAGTAAATTCCTCAGTGGAAAGGAGAGGCTTGTACTGAAGGTGATGGAAGGAAAGAGGCTGCTGAGCTGGAACACCACTTGCTGGACAAGGGAGGAGTTGATGCTCATTACAGTCAGCTTGGTGTAACTAACCAGCTCTTCCACGACAAACACTAAAACAAGTGATTTCCTGACAAGCTGCCCCCTTTGCCACTGCCCCTTTTGAAGGAGTGCATCTGCAGTCATCATCAAATGGGGGCACATTCTGGATAAACCCAGAAGAGTGGGTTGCTGCAGTAGAGGGGGATGAGAATGGAACTGGCACAGAAGTAGAAGATGTGAGGGGCACTGTGCCTCTCAGAAATTCTTTGCTCCCTCTTGAAGAGAGTTGAACCCAAAGTGTGTCATGCTGCTGCCTCAACGTCATTACCATTTTCCTTTGGCCGTGGATGTCCTACTCTCTTTCATTCTTCAGAGTTATCCTTGCTGCAGCCATCTCCTGTTATCCCACTGGCTCTATGGCAACTTAGTCCGTGCTCTTCTGGAAGGGTGGGCGTTCCTAGTATGAGGAATGTCCACGGTTGCAGACGTGGTGCTAACAGCAGAACCACCTTTTTTGTGGCTTGCACAAGCCGAAGGAATTGTGTGACATGAAGTGATTCAGTTTCTCGGGAGCTGACTCTAGTCATTATTAGGTAACCAGCTACACCAAGTTACACCAGTTGCACCAGATACACCAAGTTACAAGTGAGCATTTTTGCCGCCATTCTGTGAATTTTTCCTTTGAACTTTATGAGTCATGCTATAATGTAAGGCTTAGACATGTTTTCCACTCAGTGTAAGGTTTAGACACATTTTCCACACAGCAGGAAAACGTAGGAAACAATTAGGATGAAAGGCTAAAACATTTTCGTCAGCTTTCAAGTTTGGCAAATTTCAAATGACTCAACACCACCGTTTTGTTTTTTTCCTTCACACATCATTCTACAAAAAAGGGCTGTTTTTTGATGAGTTACAGGTTTTCTCCACCGTTTTAATTTTGTCTCAGTCTGCAGGCAGGAGACTTTCAATGGCCATATATGAAGCTGACCTCTGGCTGGGAAGGGCACTTGTCAAAATAGTACAGGAAAGCTGTTGCTTAGAGGCTTGAAAAAATTGTTGTGTACAGAGGAATTTTGACTTCCAGCGTAGTTCACTCTTACCAAAAAGAGTGAAATAGTTTTAAGTCTCATTCATTAAGATAGTACACTGTATGGTGACAAAAGAAAGGTCTTTGTCGGTAGCTTGGAATGCTTATTGAAGACAATGTGGTTTCTCTACTCCAGGTACTTTAACTGAGGATGTTTCTTTACCTCATGGTCCGTGTGAAGCACTAGCAATAGAGCCTGTTTCACCAAAGCTGTAAAACCCTACTGACAGCCCTAGTGGGTGCTCTTGAGTCATTTGAAATTTAAAGCTGTAGTCCTGTTGACCAAGTCCCATGGCAGAGAAGAACTGTAAAATGTAAAGGTCTCTTTGGTTCAGTTACATACCTCATGGAATTTTTTTTTCCTGAAAGATGAGAGTGGTAATAAAGCTGTGAGCCAGTGGACCTTTTCTGTTATTTCTCCTCATGTATTTGCCACTACAAATAATGTATTTTATAATATGTATAAATAAATATATGTGTGTATATATTAACTTATGATGCTCATATTTTGAATTATGAGTCACACTGAAAGATGTGATAAAGTGTGGGATGAGAAGGAGATGGGTGTGAAGTATTACCTTGAGTATTACCAGGAGATGAAGTGCCTAAGTCTGAAGTGCCATTGAAGTGTGCCAGTGGAAGAGGAGGTGCAAATGAAAGCCAGTGGAGAGAACCTCCTAAATTCTTGCAGCTTGCTGGTGGTCAGCTTTACTGCTAGAAGGTATTTTAGAGCCCCCTTTATGCTAATGCTCTATAAAACTCTGCATTACACCAGCTCAGGTTGGCTGTGTACAGATGACCCTTAAACAGTGTCTGAGTTTGCTATTGTGGCTCTTCTCTGTTTCTGGTTGAAATCTTGATTATATGGAGCAAAAGACCTTCCAGCAGTTTTCCTGGAGTTTGCCAGATTGCTTCAGACACTTTGTTTTTTTCTTAGATTTGCATATTTTTAGCAATATCAAATTACTGGGAGTTATGTGCTGAGCAAAAGTATTTGAAGTGACACACCAGTCAGAGTTTGGTATCTTTTCATTAGCAGACTAAAATCGTATTTCTCTGGGTAGTAAAAAGAGGGTCATTTTTTTTCTTGGGGAGATCACTGCATCCACCTCTTAGGAATCTGACAGGGCTGAAATTGGTGTGAAGCCAGGGAAGTGGCTGCCTGGGCTGAGAGTGCCTCATGCTACTGTCAGCTCCCTGAAAGGAAGGGAATGGTTGTACAAAAGACTGGTAAGTGAGCCAGACAATGGGGAGAAAAGCAGAGAAGAAAGCTTAGAACAGACCTATGCAGATGATGGACTCGAGTCTGGATCTAGGCAGCTTCCAGACAAATAATGCCTGCTGTATTCCTGTTCAGTGTCAGTGTTTCTTACTCTTTCCCTGTCTCTTGGGAACCACCCCTCGGTCCTTAGCTGTGAGGGCAGCATGCAGGGCAGAGCCAGGACAAGGACTCTGAGTTTTGTTTTGCTAAATGGACTTTGGTAAAAATGAGCCTCATAGTCCTGGCTCAGGTGCTAGGATAGGGCAGTTACAGAACTCAGCAACATTAACTCAATGCATCCAAACATTGACAATGGTTTTTTCCATCAGCTCATCAGACAACTGCCTCCCAACATTGTTATCCATTGTTAACAGATTCTGTGTAGGCACTGCAGCTATGCTATTTATTTTGCAGCCTGGCATAGATTAATAGTTCTCTGGCAACCCTGCTCCAAGGCCTTGAAAGCCTTTATGAAGGGCATCAGTAGTAAAGCCACACTTAGGAAAAGCTGTGGTCACACAAAGCTTTTGCAAAGCTGCTGAAAAATCGGGCAGTGTCTCAGACATACTCACAGATAGAACCTGTGGGGTAGGGGCAGCCGTTTCCTCATGTGGATTCTGTTTAAAGATTTCACTGAGCAAGACTGATGGCTGCCTCATGAGCTGGGAAGTGGATAGCATTACTTTCTACATAGAGTGCAGGAAACCATGAATAGGAACTTACTGGAGTTTTTCTCATTCTGTGGGTATTTCCAGTAGTTGTGAAGAGGGATCATCTGCTTTTATGTCATTTAGCAAACTCCTGTCTGTGTCATTTGCTGTTTTATTTAAGCATTCCTGCCAGTATCCTGCCTCTTCTATCAATCAGACAAACTTTATATTCCTTTCCCCTCAAGAGGTGATTTTCCATACGGAGTATCCGTGTGTAGGAAGGGTTAAAACCCTGACGCTAATGAGTCCTTTTTGATTTGACATTGTTGAGTGAGCTGCAGAAACCCTACCGGTTCTTGAGTACACTGCAGAGTAACTAGAAACAATGGAGCAAAGAAGAAGCTGAAAAATCCAGTCCCAGTTCTGTGATAACAGCAGAGATATTTGGGAAACTAAAGTGCTCTTTCTGTACTTCAGTTTGGGTAGATTCTATATTTGCTATCGCGTTTGAGAACTGTTTGTCTTGTGTTTTTTAACTAGTGAGGTTTCTAAATGTTTGAAAGTGGGAGAAACTACTCTGTGGCTTGCAGACTGGAGAATCTTGTACAGGACCAAGGCAAGACAATGACAAAATTCTTTTTCAGCTATACTCTATTCTGAGGATGGTCAGTTTAAGATAGTGTGTTTTTATGGCTGTGTTAAACCTGTACAAGACAAGTATGGTGACTTTTTCTACATCAGAAGCTTGCTGAGTTCTTAGGCAAATTCCAGCTGTAATCTTTATTGTGATTTTTATTAAAAGTTTTTGCAGACTGTTCACAAAGGAGAAACATGGTATCTACAGTCTGGTAAGTAGAGTAATTCATTAGGGTGAGACGAGTACACAAAGTGAAACAAAGGAGTTTTTAATCTTTTTCTCTACTTCAAGTACTTGAACTACTTTAATCTTTGTGACGACAAAAGAATTAAGAGAATTATTTACATACAGAAATCGGTCCCTGCCTGCTCAGTTACTGAAGATAAAAATCAAAGCAGTTTGTCTGACATCTATTGTTCTCAGCAGTGCAATAGGCAGCTCTCATTTAGACTATCAGGGAGCTGACAAGTTCCTTCTGCTTAGCTCTGTCTGCCTCAGTCGTCTGACTGACCTTATACAATGGATCCTAGCGTCTGAGAGGGGCTCGGGAATGAAACCGAGAGCATCAGCTTGGGAGTGGAGAATTAAAGTTTGTTCGTGTGAGGAAGCAGTATGAAATTATACTATCTTTTATTCCCATGGCAGTTCAGTTTGTTCTTTCAGCTTCTTACCCAACATACATTTAAAATCCAAGTAAGAACGAATCAACTCCAAAGCACAGTAATGACCAAGATTGCTATTTTCGCTTCCTCAGTGTGAATGAAATGCTATGGGAATGAGGTATCTCAACTGCATCGATGTTTCTAGCAATCCTGCTAGATAAATATCTAGTAAATATCCATGTCCTTTAATAATAGAAAAATCTGTCTTTCTGGTTTCACATTGATTTTTAATTGACCCTTATTAATCAGGAGTGAAAGTGGTATGTTTGCAGAAAAAGTTAGTACACTATTTTGGAAAACGTTTAGGGTATGTGACTTCAGTGGGCTGTTGTGCATAATACAGCATTGCTACCTTAAAGTATTTATTTTGAGTTGTTTAGAATAGAGAAAACCAGAAAAGGCAAAAGAACTAGAGATGGACCAATTAAAGGGTGCATTTTCGAAATTTGTCACAATGTGGATTATGTTTTCAAAATGTTTTTTCCCTGGGACTACTTTTTTCTGCATAGTGTCCTGGGATAACTTTGTAAGGATCTTTGAAGAACCAGTATCAGGGCAATATTGATAATGCATTTTCTCTGTCTTATAGTGGGAAATCTACCAAAGAGCAGTTTTTTATAAGGTGCTGTGTAGAACATAAATTTGCAACTATTTAGAGTCTGACCTGATAATAGCAAGTTCAATACAGAAATAAAATTAACAAAGGGTGGTAGGGTGTGGGTTTTTTTTGGTGGAGAGGAGGGTTTGTACTTCTTTTAAGTACATTTATGTGTTTTCTAGCAGATTATGGAATAGATTGTCCAAGACAATATGATGCTTGTTAGAAATCCAGGACTGACTTTATATGCTCCAAATTACCAGGAAACTAGTAAAACCTGTTGCTACTGATTTATTAGCATGGTTTTATGCATAGGCAGGCATGGTCACAATCAGATGTGTTAGAAAACGATGTGCCACTCCCCTCAAGCCCACTATAAAGTTATTTTAGGTCCCTAATAAAATAATTTCTAATGCAGCACTGGGATGACTAGAAGTTGCCCTGAGAAACAGTATTGTTATTTCTAGGAAAATGAGCAGTAGCTGTCATTGGTAGTGAAAATCAGGATCAATACAAGCCTTTTGAACAAAGAAACCTTACTTTTGTAGTAGGGAAGTGTCACAGAAAGAAACAATTTGTCTCAGCTTTTGTGAATCTGTGTTGTGTGGTTTTCCTGCCATGCAGTGGCTCAGAGCCTGCTTTGTTGCAGACTGGACCACTGCAATGGGCACTTCTCATGCCAGGAAGCCTGTATGATCACCACGTAATTCTCACACATGCTTTGAATTTACCCTTGCATTCCCTTTTCATGTAATCTCATTTAGTCAATCTTATGTAGCAGTGTCTGATCTACCTTATTTTATTAGACCAGCAGATTCAGTTGAAAAACTTTGGAACTCTCAAATTCAGTGTATCCTAGGGAAGCTCTGTGTATTAAAAGAAGGTGGTTTATAGAGGGAGACAGACCTGCTCCTGCTTGACTGAGATTGCTTTGTCATGCCCACTCTGCAGTTCGTAGGACAGATGGTAAAATAAAATAGCTAAGATATGGGCATGGGGAAAGGATAGAGTAGTGGAGCAGAACCATTCAGTCTCACCAGCAGCCAGTGCCTGCCAAAGTGATATGCAAGGAATCAGAAAACTGTGCCAGCTCCCACAATGATGGCTTTGTGCAATAAAATCGTTGATCAATCCTCTTGCCTATCCATCCTTGTCCAAATTTCATTGAAGGAAGTCATGGATACAGATATTTTGCCACTCACGGTATGCATAATTTATGAAAGCATTTGTATCATACATGTTGTTAACAGATCTGTGACAAAGGTGAGAAGATGCTGAAGACATGGTATTTTTTCCTGCTGTGTTCGCTGTTCTTGAGGCTTGAGGCTAATCCTCATCCTAAAGTGAGGATTACTCAGAAGGGGCTGGACTATGGTATGTCTAACGTTGGCAGAAGTTAATTTATCATAAATACTCTCTACACAGAATATTGTTTCTTAATAGAGGTGCAATGAAGGAACAAGCTTCTTAAACACTGAAATAGAATATATTCCTTTTGTCACCTCACACGAGGAACTCTCTTCCCTCCTTTACTTCCTTTCTTATGTGTGCATCCCAGGTGTGAATTTATCCTTTATTAATGACTGCATTCTCCTAGAGTCCAGTAGTTTCTACTACATTCTTCATACCTATATAATTTCTTGGAACCAGGATTCTAAAATGGTCAAAAAATTCTAATGGTCAAACAGTTGCTCCTTTTTTTAAAGTGTCAAATACCTGACTTAAAGTGCAATATCTAACTGAAGATAATCAGACACAATTGGGGAAAAAAGCTTACCATTTTGGAACGGCCACTTAGCTGCACGCCTTTACTCTTACTCCTGCACTTAGCACGGGACAGCACCTGCATATGCTGTTCTTAAAAAAACATTTAGTAACTGCCAGAATTCTGCTCCTTAACAGGAAATTTCCACAATATATTTCCCATACTCTTTCTATTCATGCTAACTTTTCGCTGTCTCTTATCTAAGGCTTACTCCATGGGTATGGAGGGCATCTAGTAGAATTTCAGTTATTTACAGAATTAATATTAGTAATAAAGGCACAAATTCAATGAAGACTGGGTCATGCTAAGGATTAATCGTCATTTATGTACTGAACATGCTGACAGGTAAACAGTGGACTTGTGAGGTGAAAAATAAAAGGGCTTATGCCACTGAGATGAAAGCAAGGTCCACTTATTTTGCTGTATGAGCAGTGTTTTAAAGGCTTCTGAGGAGTTGAAAAGTGCAAGGCAAACATCAATCACCCAAAAAGTATTAATCTCCCTTGCTTCCTAGGGATCTCTGATGCCTTTAGAAATGAGAATTCAGCCTGGTGTTTCTTAGTCTGAGCTCAGGAGTTCTTGTGACAGTCAGCATGGCTTTCCAAGTGCTGAATGAACAGACTATGTTGGCACTCCCCTGCATTAGTAAGTAAGAGTAGATTAACAGTGCTTCTCCCAACGGTATTTCTCATATATGAAGAGCTTGGTGCCTGACATCCTCTCCCTTAATGTGAGATTTGAAGGCTGAGGGAATAGATCCTGCCTTCGTGATTCTTGCCTGCTACAGGAACCTTGAGAGAAATTCCACCTGAGATCACTGGCTGCCTTCACTGACAGTCACAAGAGAGCTTTAAGTTATTTCAGTGAGAGCCCATATTTTGCTTTCAAGACAAGAATTCCCAGGGAATCATAACTTACTTCTCCTTCATAAAAGATACATTTTATAAAAAGATATTCCAGTGTTGAGTTATCACAAAATTCAGGTTTTTGCTTTTCTAATACTATGGAGCCTGGTGATGAAAAAAACCCAGGTGTTTTTTATTCAGCAATTGTGAGGTCAAAAGTTAAAGACGCTTGTGGTACAAGCATCTGAAAGCAGGACATCATTCAGTATTAAAGTTTTAGTTATGTCTTAATCAAAGGTGAGCAAAAAGAAATAAGGCACGAGGAATTTGGAATTAAAAGATGCTCTGTTTGTTGGTAATAGGGTCTGTGTATATTGTCAAGGCACAAATAGCATTGAATCACTTAAGAAAGTAGAGATTCCTTAAAGCAAGTAAAGAAAGTAAGGAAATAAGTCAGACATCTGCAGCAGGCTGTAAAGGTTAAGGTGCAGTGGCAAAACATATGTACTGTGAAAGAAATGTGAAGAAATCATTTTAGAGGATTCTCTTTAAAACTCAAACTTCCTGTACACAAGCAACAATTCAGATAGTTCTGCATTCGACATACCAGCACTTCAGATGCATATGTCACACTTTTGCCATAAGTAACCACTACACAGAGAAGTTGCCTTGCTACTTCATAACTCACTTGTTCATCCAACAGAAATGAGGCAATCTGAGGTAAAAGTGGTCATCAAGTGTTTCCCAAGGACACCCACATTATGAGTGAAGGGAGTATAAGAGTTTCAGAAAACTGACACAAACTCTAGAATATGAAACACAACTCAGGGACAAAATGATCCTAACAGATTATCTTGATCTTAGACTAAATGGCTTGTACGTGAGGCTAAGAGAAGTTATAGATTGGGAATATTTGGAATTAGATGGAAAGAGATCTAGGTAAGGATCATAGAATCAGATTGTTGCAAGAACTGTGTTAAAAATTAGGATTAAATTATTCAGCAGTATATCTGGGCCTTCACGTGCCTAAATCCAATCTGCAAGGCATGTGCTTTCCTATGTCCCCTTGTAGGCAGGACAATTGGGATGGAGCTCCTGAAGCAAGCAGTATTGAGAGAGACTTTCCCAAGCTGGAGCGGGCAGGAGAATTTCTCAGTTGTTAAGGTCAACTATGTCATTTCAAGGTAAGTAAAGGAAATAAATTTCAATGTTTTAGGATGAAACAGCCTTTTATTACCACATTACAATAATTACACAGCCGCTGTTTTGTTCAATGTAAAATTTTAGTGGTTGTTCTAATTCTGCTTCTGATTGCTTTTAAAAGTACTTGTTCTGCTACACTCAGAGATGAGCTATATAAAGCTTCTGAATGAGCACCTTGGCTGTTCTTTTTCAGTTGGTTTGTATCAGAGTTTGGGGAAAGACAGGTGTAAGCATGGTTATGATACAGCAGGGGAAATGAGCGGGAAAGAGGCCAGAATTGGTGTTATTAACAATCTGCTACTATGAAGGACCTGTAGCAGTGAAAATAATCTGTGTTTGATGAGAAAAAAAGCCAAAAAAGGGATAAGATGAAAATGTGTATCTTGGCTGATGTAGCAGGAAGATGCTTTTTACAGAATATTTTTGGATAAATTTACATGATAAATTACCATTTTAACTGGATGGTGCTCAACAAGTGTTCACTGAAGAGGAAGATCTTTGTACCAGGAACAGCCAGTACAAAAATGGTTGCAGAGTTTCCTACAAGTTCTCCAAATACAGAGATTAATGTAAAAGCTGGTCTTTCTACAGCCTTCAATCCCACCTTCCAATAGGCTATAAACAAAAAACCCCAAGAGAACATGGAGCCAGATTCTTCCAAGGCTGCACACTGAAACACTGATGAGCAAAAGGCATAAGTCACATCAAGAAAAGTATCACAGTTAAGAAAAAAATATAGGGAGCACCAGAACAAGGGCTGAAAATGTTGGGGAGTCTGCATTCTTGGATCAGTTCAAGACTCAGGTGGGCAGAGTCTCTGAGTTATTTCATCTTTGAGTACAAGGCTGAACCAGAAAAATCTCCTGAGGTCCTACTTCAATCTAAATTACTGCATGATTTTCAAAACTCCAATTCATTCCCCCAACCTTAGTTCTTGAAATTGGCAATTTTCCCGGTGTATAATCTGATTTTAGCTCATAGCAAACAAGATACCTAAAGGCAGTCTTACTGCCTGAGATGTTATCCAAAAGTTATGGTCATTTTAATGAAAGTAGCTAGTGCCTTCTGCCTCAGGGAAAGCAGATTAAAGGCAATTGTTTCAGAGATCTCTGCCAGATAGCAGGGAACAATGAGAAATGTATACTGCAAGATAAGATGACATGTTTTATCTTTACGATGTTCAGCTCAGTTCAACACACCCATTTGCAAGACAATATCCTTGAATATCAGAAATATTTGTTTTGGCAGGGAAATAATCAAGTAAGATTTAATTTAGAAAAATGGATCCTCTCCAGAACTCTTTGCTTAGGCAAGGAAGCAGAATGGGAAAACAAAAACTTAGATGGTCTTCAGCAAATGCTAGCATTCAGATAACCTGGATTTACTTATAGATGTAACATCTGAGATTAAACATGGATTTGTTCTTTCCCTGTCAAGAAGATTTTCCTTTAAAGAGTTCATTCTTCTCCCAAGGGAAGTTTTTTGTTACAAAAAACCACCTCTTCTCCCCCCACCAAAAAAAACCAAAAACAAAAAAACAAAACAACAACAACAACACCCTGGCCAAATATAAAGCATTCTTTTTCCAAGGATGCTACACGGTGTAATGGTAGTGGTACACATGTCTTTCTTTCCTAAAATATACATGGGTCAGTCATTTCTAAGAAATTCTTTGACTGAAGCATAGATTTTGCCTTTTATAGCCGAAGGGTTTTCAGTGATCAGAAGACCTTCTTAGTCTTTTGACATCCAGTCTAATAATCTCCCTTTCTGTATTCTGTAGGCTCGGAATTAATGCTGTTGATTTCCCAGAAACTTCTGCTTCCTTTATTCCTGGCACTTCCTGGCATTTACCTCTCAGTGGCAGAGGCTTCTGCTACAATCAGTGCAGACTGGAGAATACACACATGGCTACTGTAAGTATTGTACAGAATGCAGGTAGGAGGGCTCTGGGAGAAAGATTGCAAATGAAATTAAGAAATATACTGGGAAATTATTTTTCAGATCAGATATGTTTTATCATTTAACTACAATCCAACAATAATAATAATTTGAATAAACTTCTTAAGAAGGAAACATCCCCTGACAACTAATGTTGTTTTGTGGGGTTTTTTAAATTATTTTACTCCACAGGACCCTTTGGCAAGTATCAGTTCAGACATCTGTTAGCATGCTCCGCTTGTCCAGACACTGCGTGAATATTCAGGACCACAGAGTATACGGTGGTCACATTTGTTACTTTCTTTGATCGTATAGCTGGAAGGTCGACTTATAGCCAATTATCTATGTGCTGGTACAGTGTATATTGCCTTCCAAAGAGCTCCTGCTAAAGGAAGGGCACTGTCACAGTGCCAAACATTCAGAATTTCAGAAACTACAGAATTTGGGTTGCTATGGAAAACTGACTTAGCTTCATAAGCCTGTGCAGTGTAAGATTGTCTGTGATGGCATGATTACACACAGACTTTTCCAGTTATCTCAGCATTTTTGCAATAGAATTTTAATACAATGGTATTAAATAACATAGCTTTTCTTGGAAGTGGGGAGGGCTAAAACTTGTGGAATGTCAGAAAAGTTTGCAAGGTGCTAATCTCTACTATTTGGGTTAATGGAGCAGCTGGTAACAGCAGTAGGCATTGCTCTATTGTGAGCCAGATAGCACAGCAAGATGGATCATCAGGCTGAAAAAAAAAAATTTCACAGCACAAGATGTCCTGATTCCAAAGGAGCATGGACATGCAGTTCTGCGTTCTGTCTCAGTGAGACTGGTGGCTGGAAACTGCTGTCATAATGCCCCCAGCCTCTCTTTTTTATCTCCTGTTATATCACCATTGTGAAGAAAAAGGTATATGAGCTGAAAAAGGGATGATTAAAATGGTAATGGTGATAGAAGGGATTTTGTGACTAGCAATACTAGACATTGGTTTGGTCAGGGGCAGTCTAGGGAAAAAAAACTATCTTTTAGAATTACAGCTTCTTTTTCCAGGTATTTTGCTTTGCCTAAAAAAAAAATTAGGAGGAAAGTGGAGTGACTCATGGTTTGAACTTCCTCTTGGATGGGGCTCTTTCTCTATGGTACGGTACTACCACTGTAGTAATGCCTGAGAAAAGAACACATCAAGATGAAAGGGTAAAAAGTGATGCTTTCAGTGTCAGTTCTGTCATGGTAAATGAGGCTTTTATAAGGCTGTTCTAACAACTATTCCACTCTCTATCCTACTTGGTTGGTCTACAGCTTTTGCTACTCCTAATCATAGTCCTAATATCTAAATTTGCTGGAATTTAGGTTTAAAGAGATTTCTGTTGATATGTCAGTAGTGGTTTTTACGGAGAGGAGAATGAATGGGTTTGGGGCTGGACAAAAAATAATGGAGTAATGTAAAGATCTAAAGGAGTTATTGAAAACTTTCTTACAGGAAAGAGCAAAGTGGAACAATTACAACGCTGATAAAACTTGGATTGTATATTTATGAGCTAACTGGCCTCTGCTGTTGCAGTCCCAGAGACCTTCACGTTGATCTGTCATGATAAACTGGAATGTCCTGTGTTTCTGTGAAATTGTGACACTTTTGTAAACTTGTCAAATCCTGCATCACACTGAAAATTCATGTCCTGGAAACATTTGCATATAATCTGTTTTTTAATACCAGGCATGTTCCTAAAATACTTTAATCCCTAGAAAACCCATTCTTCATTCTAGATAATAGAAGCAAGAAGTCCTTTCAAACTTGATTTACAGGCCATTTCCTAAATTGTTCCCTTACAGTAGATGTTTTCTTTACTGAGTTGGTCCTTTTTTTTTCCCAAGCAGCAAAGATGGAGGAGAAATTGCTGTGTCCATCTCAGGACTGTTCATTGCAGTTATCTCTAAGGTGTCACAGGATAGCACAGGCCACTTGTCCATGTTGCTACAGAAATGCCAGCTGAGAATTTATAGTGTAACAGTGGAGGATTTAGGTACGTACAGCAAAATTCCTATTTACTCTGTGGGAAGTAGCACAGTTTGTACCATAAAGAGACACTTCCCTAATTTTGATATCTAAGGATCCAGCTACAGGATATGATTAACTACTGAAGGCTCTGAAAAGAGATTTTTAATGATCTCTTTTCAAAACCAGACTCCTTAGCTGAGTGTTTGAAGTGCAGTTAATTTACATTTCTTCCTGCATGTGCCAGCAAATGAGCTGACTAGACCTACTGCACATGAAAGCATTGACCACATTAGAGAGTACAAGGTTGCAAATGGAAGGTTGCAGGTATAAAGGGGATCTAGACTGATTAAGCTTTTTGACAAGCTGACCTACAATTTACGAATAAAGCTTTCAAAAGAGAATATGAAACAATGCTTACAGTTTCCACTATGATTTTCAAGAATTTATTTTTTTTTTTACTCTTAGACAAAATGTGGGTAATTGAGCATTGTTTATAAACTAAAGTTCAGACTTTGCAGATTGCCTTCTATATAGCTCTTCCGAGACTCAGACCCCCTAGATTTGTCTGAGACTCTCAAATTAATAAACACAGTCAATTGTTCAGTCTACTGTATTGCTATAATTGCTTCTTGTTAATATAAATTATATTGATGTCCCAGTCTGCCGGATTTTTTATTTCAAAGATTTCAATCCATGGTAAGAAAGCCACTGTGTCCATTTCTTTTCCTCCAGCTGGATCTACAGCTTTCTGTCTGGTTATCTTGAGAAGCCCTTTTATACCAAATTGGATAAAAATGTAAGTTTGCAAAGATGGTTTCAGTTAGCAAAGGGAGGAGTTAAAACACAGGCCTTACATTTCTGGCTTGTCTCTCTTTTCATATAGCTATGCCTAAATATCAAATACAAAATCCAATTGATGGATGCACTGCTTAGAAAGCATAAGGGTGAGTTCGTGATAGCAGTTTTTTGGTAAGTAATTTTCATAGTGCTCTAATTGTAGCCATTCTTACTAGATGCCAAACTATTCCCATGTTCATAGGACAAAAAAAAAAGGGAAGGAAGAAAAATACAGCCATTTTTCTGTACCTTAACATATTCCATGCTGCACCGTAGAAATCTCTTGCATGCATATCATATACAGTATTCAGATTTCTTTTGTACCCATAGCAAGTCACCTGCAATCTTTCAGTCTGTTGTAATTGACCTGCGTTATTTCTTTAGAAATTTGAGATGAGAATTTTCCTGCTGATCCTTTATGCTCTTGGTGAGTGGACATAAGACTTGTGTTCAGTGAGGTGACAAGATGCTGCAGGCAGACCATGTCACACTTGAGCTTGTTTCTTTTCCACCAATAACAGTTCCTGTGTCATTCTTGCCGAGACATGAATACAACAGTTATCTATTTTCACAAAAGATATGAATATAAGATTTTCACTACTATAATCAATGCCACAGTTTTTATTATTGTTCTTGTCAGAGTTTTTTCCCTCAAGATTGAGAATATTTGGCTTTTTTCTCAGCTCAAATTAATTCAGTTCCTGTAAGTTATATAATTCAAGTCACAGACTTTGTTCCCCTTCCTCAGTTTTCATGGCAAATATCTCTATTATTTCTATTATCTTCTTTGTTATGCATAAGCAGCGTAAGTAGACATTTTTCCTAAAATGACCTATGGCTGCCATGTGACAAGAAGTGGCAAATATTACTGAAAATCATGGTCAGAGAGGTAATTTTCTTACGTAGCACACAATTAAACACTTCAGGTTCGAGTGCACTCCAAGCTGTGCTGTCACATTCATATTGAGAAGTTCATAATCTCTGTGAATTCACCAGGTTTTTTTAACCCATCTGATTTTTATACAGTATAAACAGACCGCACCATCCGATCAAAAATAACAATCAGACTGAGGCTGCATCCGGCACCTTTCAGAAAAAGTCTTCGATCATACTGATAATGAGGCACTCTGTGTGAAAAAGCATCCATTTTCTTCAACACTGATAGACAGAAAACTGTGCTAACGTCATCTTCCAAAGGATTTAGTCCTATTTAGCAGTATTTCACTAATCATATAAGAGAGTTTAATTCTCTTGTGCAAACACAGCAAAAATGGCGACTCTGCCCTAGATTTGGGAGAGGCTTCTGCAAAGCGTATTCAGTTGTGAACAGCAGGAGAACAAGGCCTAAACCAGGAGGAATCAGTGGCTTTTCCAAAGGGTATACTCTCACTCTTTCCCTCATAATAATTTCTGTCTTTTTCTTCTTCCATCTCCCAGCATTCTTCTTCTTCAGATTCATAATTTCTAAAATACCTTTGCTTTAACTAAGCAATAACTGTTTGTGATGTGGTTTTGTAATTAACGTCTGTTTTGGTTTTGTCCATTATTCTTCTAGTTTTAAGCCAGATTGATGCTTTTGCACAAGTAGACTATTCCCTTGTTAGTTCTCCAGCAGTCTTCAAATCACACATTAACTTGGATTTGAAGGTAATTTGTCTTTAATATCAATGTGCTTTCTAAGACTTTTCCTGATTACCTTTTGAGCTGATGAATTTTCTTTCACTACAGTCTTACTCAGCCTCTCCAATATTTACTTAGAAGAGCAATAAGACATTTTGGGAATTTTGGTCAAGAGTTATTTTGGAAACCAGCATTTGTTAATTAACCAAAGCTATGACTTATAATTAAATTATTTCAGAGTTGAAACCCTTCATAGGTGCTTTACAAACAGCTTAAAAGTGTTTTTTAGGTAGACAGCTCTTGCACTGCTGCTTGATCTTCACCTGTTAGTAGTGATACATAATCTGTGATGGTTCCCAATGTGATTGCAGTCCAAAGCTGTTTGTTTTGAGATAATTCAGCATCTTGTATAAGTACAGGTCACACCCAAAAAGAAGGCTCCTCTCAGACAGTCCATGAGCAGCTTCTTATCTACTTTTCACCTTTGTTGCAGGAGTTATCTCAGCAACACCCAGTTTTTCCAGCAGTTTCAACAGTTCTTGTAATTCAGAGCATCCCCACGGCTCTCAGAACAGACTTCAGTTAAGAAAGATGTGCCAGAGGTGATTTTGTTCAAGCAACTCTTATCACACACAAAAAACAAGCAGGATATAAACAGCTTAAAAGAACTAAGCAATTACTTGTCAGCTACTGTCACTATCTTGAATTCACAGTCTAAGCTTTAATACATGGACATCCCAGTGGGACACAGGATGACTTTTCTAAGTCAGTCAAGGAAGTTACTCAGTGCTCCTTGGAACGAATTTGTTCTTGATGGTTATAAATTGCCTTCTTCCAACTTCCAGCTTTTTTTCTTACAGTTTCATACCTTTCCATGCTAGTGTTTTTCCTGTTGAATCTTCCAGCTACTGACTTTCACAGTGTCAGTAACGACACTATTTACTCTCTGTATTACTCTTCTTTAATTTCATGGCCTCATACCCTCTCACATTTTAATAGTTATTTTCTTAGCATACCTGAACCAAGGTGCCCTACCTGTGCAGCACTCAAAATAGGTCTTGGAGGATTGGCAGCTGGGCCAGGGCTGTGTTAGGTGATATAAAAGCCTCTTTAGTGTCCCTGTCCTAAGCAACTTCCAGTGCTTTTCAGGAGTGCCTGAAGATTTGCTTGAAATGTCACCCTCAGCATCAAATTTTAAAAGGTGTCTTTGCTACAAGAGAAGGAAAACTGTGGTCCAGAGAATTATTTTTTCTGTGTGTCTTGTAGCTGCTGTTCAGAATACTCACTTGAATGCTCAAATTCAAACTTTGAAAGCATGGCACCCAGATTTTCTTTGATTCCAGTATTTTTTCAAAAGAGCTGTAATTTGCTGATTTTTAGGGCATAACACAAACTTACTTGCTTTTTTCAAGGTTTCTTTCATGTCAAGCTTTTCTTCAGAATAGGAAAAATTGTTTCTGTTCAACCAATGCAAATGCATTCTGACAGATAAAAATGTTTCAACTAGAAATATTTGATAGTGACTTTTTGCAGGGCACAGTCTATCCAGTAGGAAATCACACACACCCTCCCTTCGTGCCAGCTCCATTTGCTCTCCCAAACCAGGGTGATTTCATGATATATCTGGGAGTCTCCAATTATGTTCTAAAGTCTGCTTCACTGGCTCACTACAGAGCAAGGGCCTGCAACATCACTATCTCTGAAGAGGTGAGTATGACTTGATTGTAATAGAATTACAAATATTAGCCAGATGGATAGCAAAAAGACTAACACCTTATGTTTGCCATTTCACATAGATTTGGGTTCATACTTATACCACTTGTAAGAGGGATTCATGACATTCAGTTTGTCATCATTTAAAGTAGTCAAAGTCCCTCTCAGACTTCAGTCTGAACTTCTCAGCAGCTCTAGGCAAAGAATGACAGAATGAACATCACAGAGCTGGTGTGCCTGGAGTGGCAAAAGGGATCTAAAAAAGCTTTTCTCAGCATGGATTTCACATAGAAAAGGGAAAGACAAGAAAAAGTGTACTGAAGTCCCAGTCTGCTGCACAGTGGCCCATAATAAATGTATTGGTTATGTTGAGAACTAGAATAAATCCTCTTAACAGAGCAGCAGAATGAGGCAAGCAGCAGGTACAAGCAAACTAAGCTTTCTGCTGTGGTTGAAGAACATACAAGACCTCTCAGAAATGCCAGTTTCCACAATGGCATTTGTAGTCAGAGTTTCCAATAAGTTTTGCTAACTGTAACAATGCTAAGAGGGTCTTTATAAAAACTGGTGACACAAATGGTTCCAGTAAACATCATCACAGTGGTTAGCAGCAAAAAGGCAAATGAGATTTTTGAGTCCTTGCCTCTGACATATTCAGTATATTTAATATACTGAAAGTCTCAAAGGCATAAGTCATGTCTGTTCTTTCTAAGCATATTGCTTGTTTATTGGTACATGCTCCTGAATCAAGTCCATGAGAAATCTCTCTCTTGTGTCACAAAGAGCACTGTTGGTTCCTTAGAAATCATTCTGGGGCAAGAAAATACTAAATCAAGACATGGATTATCTAAGACTAAAATAAACAGGAGGTGTTGGGGGTTTTTCCCCAAGGAAAACTTAATTTTCAAGCTGATAACGTTACCTGATTTATTTTATTTATAGCTTGATAGTACTTTTAATCTAAACACGTCCTTACTCAGATGTTTTATTTCTGAGGTGAGTACTTTTATTTTTACAGACCTTTTAAAAAAAGCAATATCTAATGTTTTCTACAGATATTATCTGTGTGCTAGCTCATTTGCAAAAGCTTGGAGGAGACAAGAAAACTGGTTTATTTTTAGTGCAAGATTCAAACTTACATGTCTACCCCATGATAACTCTTCCTAACTATATCATACTACACTTTAGTCATTCTCTGCTCCTCTGAGTGCTAGATTTGCTCTCAGTCTTTGAAACAATTATAAAGAATAAGTGGTAGCCATCTGTCAGATGAGTCTCCTTTCATTCCTCTTCAAGGTAAAGGTATCTCTGCTATTGGTAGCCTGTCTTCTCTGCAAAGATTCCTGATTTCTGACTCTTGGAGATTATATAAAATGGAAAATAATAGTCATGAGTCTATAAATGTGATGCAAGAAATTAAGATACTATGAAATGCTCTAAAAATATGGCAATGTTTACTATAAGATGATGAAATTCAGAATCTGCATTGCAAACTGAATCTTTGTTGTTGGGGAAGATGAATCAGGGAAACCTTATAAATATGATTGTTTAGCAAAAGATTCTGAAAATATGAAACCTATAATCGAAATAGAAATAGAAGCTTACTTTGAGCTATAGGATGCTGAGTCTTAGTTACTATATAACCTGAAAACAATAGCCTAGCCAGCTGAAGAAGAATCCCTCTTGATTAAACAATACCTTTCTGCTGGCTAAGGGATCCAAAGGTCGATGTAGCAAAACAGAAAAGTCTAAAGAGTAGTTTTTAGAGTTTAAAATATAACATAGTATGGTAATGTAGTAGTTCTTATAGGCTATATGTAGATTCTATAGGATTTTGTGTCTTGTATTGGTTGGTCACTGTAAATTAGAATATTCATCACAAAAGAAGATATAATGCATTGTAACAAGGACCTCTCTCTCTTACTGTCTCTCTTACCCCTGCTCTTACTTCTGCTCTCTTACCTCCTCTCTATGCTCCACTCTCTTACTGGCTCTTACCTGCTCTCCCTATTCTCTGCTCTCTGACCGTTGCTGCCTTGCTCCCCCGGTTCCCTTCTCTCATAACTATTACCTCCTTGCTCTTTCCCTCGTTCTGTCTGGGACTTCCCTTCAGCCGAGGCTGGTGGCTGAAGGCAAGACCCTCTTTACCCACGACCCTTGCAATAAAACCACGTATTCTAGAATATCTCTGGTCAGCAGAATTCCTTCTCCCTGCCGTCACGGAAAGACTTCCTACACTTTGTCCTCTATGAGTTTCCCTACTTTTCAAAAGATTGGCTCCTTTGAAAAGCTGTCAACTTTTCCAAATTCTTTATATTGTTAAGGTGATTAATTTTTTTTTTAACTGGAATCACTCGTTTCCCTCATTTTATTAACATACTATTTTTTTCTCTTGAAATATGTTCTTCAGGAATAGCCTTTAAATTGTTTTTCTATATATGTTCAATATCAGTGAGTTTAAAACTTCATCATTTGCTTTATCATCTCTGAGACTCAGAGCATATGCAATGCTAATTTTGTCACTTCAGTTGGTATAATGAAAATTAAGTATTTTTAATACTGGTCCATTACAAGAGGATTGGTGTATAACACCTGATTATGATGCAGCTATAGGAACTGTAGCTTGAGAAAAGCTTAACTCTGCCCTCAGCAGTTTTTTTTCTCTTTGAACCTGCACAGATTGCTGAGAGTTATGCAGCAGCCAGCCCAGTGCTGCTGAGGCTGATGGCTACATCACCTCCTGAAGTCAGTTTAAGTGCAGGCAGATGTGTCCTACAGATCACTGGCTATGTAGAAGTGTTTGCTGTTCTGTCAGATTCAACCACCCAGTAGATCTTTGCAGGGAATCTAGTAAGTAAAGGAAGCTAGAAGATAACATTCAGTGCTGGGGCTGAACAAACCACACAGTAATCTTCCTGGTCCATTGAAAATCTTAGAGATTAGCATAAAACAGTATATACCGGTCTCCCACAAATATGCACACTGTTTTGTTACAGTTCACAGGAAGGAAACATGCACCATACATTGTAGATGTCAATAGATTTAATAGGCAGGTGCAGAGAGCCCTTTTTTCCATGTGGGGGGTTGAATAACTATTCAAGAATAAATTGTAATATATAAAAATTACTGTCAGATATCCAGTGTTCCTAATCTTTGTTATAAAATAGTTCAGTGTGTCCCCAGACATCTTTTCATTAGATTGCAAGTGAACCAATTATGTCAGCCATGCAAGGACTTAAATGATCCTAATGATAAAGAGGCAATCAGGGCAGCGTTATCACTTTGTTCACTCAATTCCAGTTACTGGCAGAAAGCGACAAATTCACGAATGATTTCACAATCTATATGTAACTGACCACATGAAAGTTTAGACAATGTGTTTCCAATCACAAAGTAATTGCATTGTGTCTGTATCTAAGACAGAATCCATCTGTGCATACAGTCACAGAAGACTGTTTTGTTTTTTTTCCCTGCAGACAGCCAGTACCAGAGCCAATTTGACTATAAGCAAACAGAAATTGATTATCTCATTACTTCTGAAGAGGTAACCAAGAAAAATTCAGAAAGAAGCATTAATTATCCCTACATTAGGACACAGCAGAACTCATTGTGTCAACCTGACAGTGCTTGTTTCACCATGAGAGAAAGAATATTAGTTACCTTTTTCTCGTAGGAGCTCCAAGATATTTTCAACTGGTTGGTCTAAATCTTGGAGATGAAATATAATAATATCGGGGAACAGCCATGTCTCTTGTGTCCCATGATGCTCCCCCTTTCTGTAGCTTCAATACTTCCCCAGATGACAACATTCAATTTATTGGTTATCTTAAAGACATCAGTTTCAGTCTGTGTTGGTGTTGGAGAATCAAGTTCAGGAGTTTACCCAAAACCCTCTGAATGTTGCTGCCATGCAAAGTCTGACCATCATGAACAGAAGGGCTGCAGTGTAAACTCTGCACAGGACCACTGTCTTTATAGTTCTCCATGTACCTTCATGAGAGGGGCAGGAAAATGTGAGACTACGTAGCACACGCTGCAGCAGCATGTCATCAAACAAATGAAACTAGAATGGTGTCTGTAGTTTGAATCAAAGCTCAGAGCTTTTTAGATTTCACTTAGATCTTGCTGGTTTTGTGGTTACCTGCAGTTGTGCTTGTTCTCAGCTGTCTTACAACAAGTTTTATTCACACTTCAAGCAGGGCTGGGTTTACAGCCCCTTTCTCCATAACTGCACCTGATGGATATAAGCAAAGACTTTCAGACAGGTAACCCACATCAGCGTTTCTTCATGTTAGCTCTGTACATCAAGCTGGGTTAGAATTCCAGAATTTATGACCATTTTAAATCCATTATAATTTCATTAAAGAAAAACGTGAGCAGTCTTTTCTTAGTTTTGGTCACTGGACTTTTTAACTGGAAAAGAGGACTTAGAATGATTATAGCCTGTCAGTATAAGTTCAAGAAGTAATGGTGCTGCTCACTTAGAACTTTTGACACAATAATGTGTTTTCCTGTTCTTCAAACATTTATTTTGCCCCGGGATTATATTTGCAGTGAACCAAGGATTCATTACAGGCATCAGTAGGAAAAGTTGGCAAATCATAATGGTTAGAAATGGATATGAGTTTATTCAAATCATAATGAACATTTAAAAGGTGTAGTTCAGCCATTCCGGGAAATGACAATTCCAGAAAAATTTTACTTCCCAAGTCTTAGAGTCACAGAACCAGACTCCACATGACCATAGGAGGAGATTAGCACCAGAAAGAGCCTGGTGATTCTAGAACTCAGTTGTAGTTGTGCCAGTTTTAATTAAAAGCTGTTGGGAATTGAAGAGCCTTTGACAAAGTTAAATGTGTGAAGCAGCGTGAAATCAGTATGAATTTCCACAAATGAATCTTCAAGTAGTGTGCAAAAATTGTGCCTTCAGTCTTTCTAGTGAACCCTCTTTTTTTACTTTTTTTTACTTCAGGTTCCAGTTCTCCCTGCTGCACTCCAGTCTTGGCTTCCTTGATGTAAGTTGATGGTTTCAGTGCCAAGAAATAGTAGCTGAGCCCTTCAGAGACAAAAGAAATTCTTCTGAACTTACTGTGAACAATTACTGGTCTGTCTTGGAGATATCATCTGCCACTGCTCTTTCTGTTTTGAAACTCCATATTCTCTGCTTTTCTTTTTCTTTTCAGTTAAGAGGAGATACCTCTAAGAGCGTTGGGGTTTTTTCCTTATCGGAGGCTCCAAATGTTGTATAGTCTGCCTGGGTTGAGACAGAATTCACAGCTGGATTGAGTATGTGTAGTAGTTGGAGTGAATACAAAATCAGGCTTAAGCTCCATTTCAGGAATCATCTTAAATCACTTCAACCAAATACAATAAAAACAAGAGTTTAAAAGGGGAATAAAAGAAACACAATGCCACTACTTAGATCACTCACTGTAGACTTGAAAATGCTCAGTGAGACTCTTCAGCAGCTCAATCCAACCCACATCTTCTAAGTAAAGGGAGGACACTAATCACAGTGGCATTAAGACAGAGTATAAGCACAGGACAGTTCTTCCATCCAGAGAACTGTTCACTTATGAGAACTGAGTCCTGCCACCTGAAATGAGACCTAGCATATTTCATTCCTAAAGTTATGGTTCATCCCAGGTACTTTACATACAGAAAAAAAAACCTTCAATTTAATTCATTGCAAGAAACATAGACACCTCTTTGTCATGTATATTTTGCATTGTTCAGTTGCAACTTAAACCAAAGTATTTTTTTCCTGAGATTTTCTCTGTCAAGCTCTGCCCCAATCAGCTTGCTTGTCACCTAGCCCTTGCCTGTCACCTCCTCCATTTTCCTCATCAAGCTACAACCTCATAGGTATCAGGCACTAATCACCAAATGTGCTTTTTCCCTCACAGCAGAAGTCACTGGTAGAGAGAATTTTCTGTCTTATGCTTTACAGAGAATAGTGATTCCAGTAATCAGTGGTAAGGACTGTAACCAGTTCCTGAGCACATCTGGTGGGAAAGCAAGACTGAAACTATAAAAGGGAGTGCCCAGCTTTAAAGACTGTTATGGGACAGGTTTACTCTGTGCTGGACTTCAGTCCTGGTCATTCAGCCATATGGATCAGGGGCTGGCATAGAACAGGTGTTTTCTCCCTTTCAAACACTGGGCTTGTGTTCCATTTTCACTGAATGCAGTGTGGCAGCAGAGCTGAGAAGGCTTGAGTCTTGTCCTAACAGAGTCAAGCCATGACCAGAGAATGGCCCAAACTGAGGAAGTGCAGACCACACTGGCATTTTTGGGCTTCAGGGTAACATCTCTAGCTTTATCACCTCCCACTGCAAAGCAGTGCTTTGCCTGCTGCCACAGGCAGGACAGAGTAGAAAATCAGTCCTGTGGGATGCAGGGAGGACAAGGAGCAAGGGGATGATGGCAGAAAGGAGCAGGTGGGAGGGTACAGAAGGTGCCTCTGAGGTGAACAGAGGTGAGAAGACTGCTGAGGAAAAAGGTGAGCTATCAACGAGAAGAAAAGAAAGAGAATGAAAGGGTAGGAATCAAAAGTCAGATGTTTAGAAAAGCAAATAAGAATAAAGCTGGGGTTTGATCCAGGAAAATAGGGATAGATGAAAATGAGAGGAGCCCACAGGACAAAATGATCAAGTAGAGAAGAAAATAAAGATGGAGAGTAAGTAAGAATGGAAAACAGCAGAAACCAAATTTTGAGGGGGAAATACCAGAAGAGGAACAAAGGCAGTGTCGGACAGTTGAGACATTGTAAGAGGTTTATATGCAACTTTTTTGCAGGGTTTTTTGCTTTTCAGTACATATGAATAATGACTCCCTTGAGAGATATGACAGCTAATTAAAGGGAAATTGCAAACAAATTAAGTTCCTTGAGAAAGATGCTTCTGAAGTGCATATTATTATTACTTTCAAATGTATTTATATTTGTCCGTTTTGAAGATAAACTAGGGAAAGGATTTCCTCTTCTTAATTTGGCTCACACTAGCCTGACTGGACCTGTAATAAAAATTAATCAGGTGAGGAGCCATATTTCTTCTAATAGAATATTGCTTCTGTTTCAGGCCTGTGAATGTGTGCCTTTTCCAGTGATGGATAGATCTAAATGTTGTCAATAGTAAAGCTTTCACTCTATGTTAGATATAACATACAATCTCTGAACCCAAAATGAGCCCCCCACCCCCTGGCAGTTGTAAGTTATAAAGGGTCCACCAGCCATTTGGGGTGCCAGCATGGGGACATGAAAAGAACAGCACTGCTATCCCCAGCAGAGCTTAGGAGCATTGAGTGCCTGAGTCCTTATTACTCTGACCATTCTCTAGGAAGGCTCATGGGCAGAGTGTCTCTGTGGTAAGTGTTGCTCAGTCTTTTGGAGAGTTGTATTAACCTAAATCAGAGCCCATTCCTACCCTAAAGTTAACTAAAGTTCAGGAGGCACAAAGCCATTCTTGTGTGGTGTGGGTCTTACCATGGGAACAAATCCCAGAGTGCTGTACCTGAATATACCTATCTGAATTTAAGGTAATTTTATATGTTTTTCTTTCCTCAGGGTCATCTGGTTATTTGCACTGATGTTGGCTATCAGCTGGAGGATGAGGAGGACCTTCACAGCCATTGCTGATGTCCTTTACTTTTAAAGAACAATAAGAGAAAAATGTAGTCTTCCTTCTGTTCTTACGGGGAGTAGATGCTATATCATTAGAAGCATGGCTTTTCATCACTATTTTTAATGTTTTACTAAAAACTTCTTAAGCACTTTTCACAAAGCAAATCTGTTGTTTTTAAGTACAGTGAGTGTAGCTAATTGTTATTGAGGCTTTGGAGAACTTGCTGGAGCCTGATGAGAAGGAATGACTGGTTCTTTTCACTAAAGTTGTAGGCAATACATTTTCTTAATATTAAAAGCCAGTTCTTGCATAATTCAATTTATCTCCATTGGTGTTAGCAAAATGTTGTGTATAGAGTGAGACCTTATCCTCTGTAAGAATTTCACAATTTGTCCCTTTGTAACTGGAGACCAGTAGGTGGGAACAGATCTGTAAACCGCAGTGAAATGCCATGTAATTATAGAATCGTATAATCTAGTCCATACACTGGCAGAAAACAGGACTAATTAGATGAGGTGATTGAGCATGGTGTCCAGTCGAGTCATGAAACCATCCAAGGATAAAGGTTCCACAATCTCTCAGGACAACCTGTTTCACTATTTAACTACCTTTAAATTTTTTTCCTAGTATCTAATCAGTATTTCCCATTTTCCAGCATGTGTTGTGGCCTTTCCTACTTCTACCACACACTTCAAGAAGAGTCTGGCTCCATTTTCTCTGTAGTCTCTCTGCAAAATTTGCAGGCAACAGAATGGCCTGCAACAAAATGGCCTTTCAAGCCCTCTCTTCTCCAAGGTGAACAGCCTAATTTCTGACTCTCCTTGTAGTTCATGTTCTCCAGCCCCCTTTGTGGCACCTGCTGGTGGTCAGAGGACAAGCCTTGCTAGTAAAAGTGGCCTTTTCTATGTCTTTTGTCACTGGACCCCCATCCTACTGAGCAATAAGGCCACATTCATCTTCTGCTGTCAATGTACTTATAGAAACCTTTCCTGTTGCCCTTCAGCTTTCCTGATTTCATTCCTATGTGTGCAAACAAGATATTTGTGTTCCTTCCAAGTAGCTGGTCTCAGTTTCCATCTTCTGTATGCTTCCTTTTTGTGTTTAGGTTCACTCAGGAGCTCCATGTTCTCCTTGCTGGCTTTCTGCCACAGTTGCTCAACTGTCTGAACATTCTAATGGCAATTCTTACGCTCTGAGGCGGCTGCCCTTGAAAATTAGCCAGCTCTTCTGGGCCTCTGCTCTCCAGGGCAACTTCCCACAGTTCCTGCCAAGCAGGTCTCATCTGAAGTCTATGGTTGTAATTCTGTTCTTTGTCTTATTGCTTCTCCCAGGATCTGAAACCCGACAGTCTCATGCTCACTGCAGCCAATGCTGTCCTTGACCTCTACATCATACAGAAGTTGTTCTTTGATTGCAAGTAGCTGCAGCTCTTTGAGGGTATCAATCTCTGAATAATTCCATACCTCTAATATTTGTAAAATGGAAGCTGTATTATTTCTTTTATCAGTGTCAACAGAGACATTCAACCAG
This sequence comes from Sinosuthora webbiana, assembly GCA_013397395.1. NCBI lineage: Eukaryota > Metazoa > Chordata > Aves > Passeriformes > Sylviidae > Sinosuthora > Sinosuthora webbiana. Next base: position 871,644 of record VXBN01013248.1, on the reverse strand, counting down.
GAGACATTAAAGGTGTATGGAAAGGAAAACTACTCTACAGAGGTCACGCTACAGAAAGATCAGTTCAGGCTAGAGACGTGGCTTGCATAGTTTGAGCTGAATCAGTTTATTTATCCAGCTGTCTGTTAGAATACTAAAATACAGCATCCTGAAACCAAATAGTAAATCATAGCAGGGCTTCCAATTATTTGTATTCTTTGGTAGGTGAAGAGTGACTAGAAAAAGAATGGAAGAAGAACTCCAAAGAAATTGAGATTTTCAATTAGATTGGTGTCCCTCACTGATACCAGAAAATGTATAGAGGTTTATGTAACTGAGGGTGTGAGTTATATTCATCATCAGTTGCCAGAGAGAGGAATAATGAAATTATTGTGCATGTGACTCCCTGCAGTGAATGTTAAATCTGTGTGAACTATGAGCAGTTGTTGACTGACAAGTGTCTCTACCTTTTCTATTCATGGATTGCACAATGAAATGACTCAGATTGTCCAGCAAAGTGCCCCATGCCTGGGGGAATTTGCTAGGTACTTGCAAGCTAATTGATTAAATCACCTTCTCGACAAGCCAGGTAGTACTGGTTAGCTGAAGTACTGGTTAACTGGATAAGAAAACAGAAGAAATAGAAAATATTGACTGCAAGGACTTGATGCTATATATTTGTATCAGATATATACACGGTAGTGTCTGTGTATGTTTGTATATATACATATGTTATTATATAAATACTATATTGTTTATGGTTTCCTGTATCCTGAGTAATTTCAGACAGATGGGACTTGTTTTCCATCTGTTTTTCATCCCAATGGCACATTAATTTCCTTATTTTACAATACAGACATGGCTATGAATATCTGTCCTGTGGAAATACTGGAATTCTCACTGGGATTTCCTCCTCATCTGAAAAACCAGTGATGAAACCATCTGCCACAAAGGCAGCATGCCACCCCAACTCTGCATTCTGGCACCTGAGCACCCCCAGCCAACAGTTTACATAGTCCTCTGCTTATCCCTAAATCAAATTTGATAGATTTTAACTAGGAGACCCAAAATAGCTTGGGATGTGGTTATCAGAGGCCACTCCCTGGGTGATACAGCTGAAGATGATAGCAATTGTTTCTCTTCAAGCCCACGGCTCTTTCCTTTAAAAGGCAGGCTCATGACTGTAGAAGGTTTTCACTGCAACATCCTCAGCCCTGTGGTCTGCTACAGCAGACTTCTCTTCAGCCTTCGGAGGAGAGGTATGGAAACAAATGCATGGTGATTGCTCTTTGTCAAGGAGTGGTTTTGTTGGGAAGTGATAGATGGAGCTAAATCTGGTTAAATTTTGAGATTTTAAAGTTTGAGAACTATGCAAATGTCAAAACCGCATTTCCTTGCAGTCCTTCTTTGTTGTTGTTGTTCTTTCATCTCTCAATATCTGTCAGTTAAAATTTAAAAAGAAAATACTAGTTATACTAAAAGGCAAAAGTGTTCTGCAGGATAGCTTGAAACTGTTAAAAAATTAAGTCAATCTTCTCCCATAATTTTGCAGATTGTTTATATTGTGATCATGACTGGAAATGTTCTAGTGGTTTCAGGTATATTGTTACCTCTGGTAATGAAGCAGCTAGTGAAAGATGCAGCAATATCAAAACAAATTTTCAGGTATTAGGAAAGGCAATTATCTGCTTATAGATGGTTTCATTCCAGCTCTTCAATAGCCTAGTGGTAACTAAAGAAATTTTATCTGTAAAAGTAACGTTAGAAAGGACACTCTCCTGTACTTTCAGCTGTTCATAATCCAGTGCAGTAGCTGGAAATGAGGAAAACCATAATAATGTGACCTGTTTGCCAGGCCAGTCCCAGGTGACAAATTACTCCATAGAAGGCTGTTCCCAGCTCTGGGGAAAAAACAAGACCATTCTCTGATTTTGTCCAGTTTTGTTTAAAAATTCTCTATCAGGGTGGCTTCTCTCACTCTCCGTGGGAAACCTTGCTGAAAGCAAGACCACCTGAATTTCACATTACGTGCAGTCTGTGATTTATACAGCTAGCTCCATCTTGTTTTAAATCCTGTCAGAGAAGCCCCTGGGATGGGCATGTGCTTCACTCATTCACCTTCCCTGTGGAAGCCTGTAGAGCCACCAAATTACAACCCAAAAATTCAATGTTTGTCCAGATGGATGTATCCCAAGCAGTTTCCCCAGTCTCCATGGCACTGAAAAGGCTGACTTTTCTCCTCTACCCCATGGAGCTCACATTTTGTAAGTCTGTGGAGAATAGGTCTTCTCTTCCAGGGTTGCTGGGCTTTCCACTTTCTTCTTTCTGGAGGAAAAGCTGGTGTCCAGGGTAGGGGGGAAGGGAGTAAAACCACCAAGTGACACAGCATGAATTTCTGCTGTCATTATAAATATTTATTAACAGGTCCTGTAAAAAATGAGGAAGATGCTGAAGATTTGCTGTTCTCTCCTCCTCTTAAGTTTGCTCAGTAGGCAACTGAGCGCCAACCCTGGACTCAAAGTGAGGATCACCCAGAAGGGGCTGGAGTATGGTATGTGTGATGTTCTCAGGTGCTGTTATTGCTCTCATTGCCTTGAATACTGGTATGACAAAGGAAAGAGGACAGTGGGAGTAAATGACCCCATGACAGGCTATAAAGGAAAGTTTAGGAGCACAATAGAGCAAAGTCAGTAAGCTGCTTGACAGAATTGTACATCCATATCAAGGTTCATCTGACCTCAGATATTGAATCAGTTAGTTCAGCTCTTGCCATGACTAGGAGTGAGACCTGAAATAGCACTGCTGGGTCTCAAGTGAGATACCACCTTCTTGCTGATTCTGTGTCCATCACATTTCCTAAGCCAGAAACACATAACTCTCAACTCCCAGGCACTATCAAAGGCAACTGAACTGATCACTGTTTTCCTGTAGCCAAGGAGGTTGGCCTGGAAATCCTGAAGCACAGTATGGAGAAGGAGGGTTTCCCTGATTTGACTGGCCACGAGAAATTTGGGCTTGGTACTGTCAAATACAACATCTCAAGGTAAGCATTCTCTCTGGGGGCAATTTGTGTTTGGCTGAAATTTTAATCTTGTTTTGTGTTCATTCTGACTTATTAAATCATATTTTTTTAAAATCTTTTCTCTCCCTTTTTTTCCTCTCATGCTCTAGGATACATGTTACTGCTGTTGAATTACCCAGTGCTTCCATCTCCCTCCTACCAGGGTCTGGGATAAAACTGGTGATTGGAAATGCTTCTCTAACCATCGATATGAACTGGAACATAAGGACCTGGATGTTGTATGTACAACTTTGCATGTCCTGGGATTTTTTTTTCTTAATGGATAATACAAAAATGCAAATTTTAGTTTATTCTTGTGACCCCTTCATTGTAAAGGTGCTCTTTATCAGTTGGCAGCAGTAACCCAGGGGCACAGACTGGTTCTTCTCAACAGATCTGCTGGTGGGAGACAGCCCCTGCCCCCTCAGACATCAGCACTGATAAAGAGCCCATGGCTGAGGAGCTCTGCTGCAAACAGTACAGGATTGCTGCTCTAGCTGAATGCTGTCACTGTCCAGCCTGCCAGCTAATGACATATTTAGAAAAACTGTAGTGGTGGATCACAGTCCATTATAATAAACCCTCACAGTGCAGTCACACTATTAGAAGCCCTCTGCTATGCCACCAAGCAGTGATACAGTTCAAAAGCTGATGGGAAATGGAGGAGCAAATGGCAATATCCTTAGAGCAGTCTCCACACCTTCCTAGTCCCAGGCTGTTTCAGAGGAGAGAAATCCTTCTTCCCTTCCCCACAACCCAAATTACCTATATTGCTAATATAGGTAACATATATTACTGCATTACAGCCGTCTCTGATCTGCACTTCTGCCAGGGACAGCAGAGCTGCATGCAGGGGGAGGGGACCCGGGGGCTGAGGGAGTGACACAGCAGGAGGCACAGTGCCCTCCCTGGCAAGCAGAGTAGTGGCAGTGACCAGGACCATGGGTCTACGTCACCAGGCAGTTCCATAGAGAAGAGGTGGGGTGTTTCTCAGTTTTTATTTCTTTTCACTTGATACAGCAAAGACAGCGGAAGAGGCACAGTGCACATTTCAAAGGTGTTTGTTACCGCAATCTTTTCAACACCCCTGGATAATACGGGCCCTACGTCAATATCCCTCACCAGCTGCCGGACAACTTCTGGTGACGTAGATATCAAGCTGAATGGGAAAACTGGGTAAGTGGAAGAGATCTGTATAAACTCTCTCACAAAATAACTGGCAATGAATGGCACAGAGACAGCTTCACAAATAAGGGCACACAGAATTGCTTTTAGGCATCGTAAGGCACCACAGGTGAGAACTAGGGCCCTAACACAGCATTAAAATGGCCAGCATTGATATTTGTCCGTGTATTTACACACAGTAGACATAATATAAAGACAGATAAAGACAGAATCAAACAATCCCTTGTGCTTCTTCAGCACCCACTTCTTTCAAACTTCCCTAATCTTCAAGTCTGTGTAGAAGTTACAAGCTTGTACTGTGCTTCACTCCTCCTACTCACAGTGCTATGAAAATTGAACAGAACCAGAGTGTCTGTTAAGCCTCTGGGTACAGCCCCATGAAACAGTATCTCATTATTTTCTTGTATTTCTCTCACTGTCTGAATACCACTCTTGTCACCTGTTTGGAGGGTTGTTTTGGTTTGTTTATTTTTACTTGTTTTGGAAGTTCCTATTGCAGAGACTATTTTGTACATATATGATGGTGGTACTATGAAGAAATCTCTTTTTCATAAATATTAATTAACCCAGGCTAAGATGCATACTGCTGAAATTATCATCTTTAAAATGGTGGCTCTCTTACAGTTTTTACATTTAAAAAGGCTCCCATGTCCTAGAGTATCACACTAAGAGGCCATCAAACTCATGTTCTGCAGAGATATCTGATCTCCTCTTAATGACCATAGTACTTGACCTATTAATTGCCTTCTTCCTTCCCTCTAGCTTCCTGCATAACTACTTTATCAAGTATCTGAAGAAACCCATTCACAGGAGCTTGGTCACTAATGTAAGCCTTTGACATTGTGCAGGGGAGGGGAGTAAGGAGGATAGTATTCACAAGTCAGTGCTGTGAACTTGGCAAAGGAAGAATTAGAAAAATAATCCTATAATAGTCCTATTCTGGTCTGATCAGCACAGTTATCATTTTGCCAGCCAGAAATGATTTCAGATAAAGTGACAGGTTCATAGCCAAGAGGCTGACACAGCTATGTTGAACCAAGGCAGCAGTAGGGATGGCAAATGTAGTTACTTTTCCATTCCAATCCAGAATAAGTCCTTGCCTTTGTATGTACAGGCATCCTGGAGCTTGGGTCATTTTTATGCTTGGCAGACAAAATATACACTGGGTGACACATAGAGAAATTATAGATATCAACTGATAGAATGACATTTCAACTTCATTTTATCGAAGGGGTGAGTAGTTCTGATGACAGCCTGTCCTGAGAGGAAGCAGAGCTTGAGATGGCTGTTATTCTGTCCAGGAATTTACAGTTGGACTCGCTGATCTTAAGGGTCTTTTCCAACCCAAATGACTCCATGATTCTGAGATATCTCCTGTGTCACCAATACAAGATCTGTCCTTGCTCTGTTTAAGGCTGTGGTTTTGTCACCCCCACCAGGCTGCCTCTGGAAACTTCGCTCTTTTTTGCAGCTCTGACATACAACATGCTTACATTGCACCAAGCAGAAGCTTTGGGGATCCAATTAGCTGAAGAGAGCCAGATTAGGTGTTTTGATAAACAAATGTTGCAATGTGTGTCATGCAGCAGAAAGATCTGCTAGCACACATGTAAGAGGTGCTTATACATCCATGCTAATCAGGCCATAACTTGAGTGTGCTTTTATTGTAGTCATGTCCCAATATCAGAGCTGGGATCCAACTGATAGATGAAGACCTCCAATCACTGAATGGTGAGGCATTAATGTACCTTTTCCTTCTGTTTTCTTTCTTCTGATCAGTGAAAATCTGCTGCTTCCTTAACAGTAGCTGCTTAGCAATGCCTCCGGAAGTGGTATCAGTCCCTCTGCTCCCTTACATACAGAACCACAGTTAAATAAAGGCTGGGCTACTTGAACAAGAAATAGATGTTTCTAAAAGCCAAGGACTTGGTAGCAATTCTCAACTTGCAAGTGTGGCACTGTGCACTTCTGTTGTGAGAAATGCCACTTAGAGGCCACGCAGTACTGATGCTGAGGCAGTTTTCCCTTACCATGCTCCCAGTCCTCCTGCATACACAGCACTTTACAAGCTGAAGCCTGCTCTCGTGGCCTGCCTGGAAATTAGGTTTTACCTGCCTATTTATCAAACTTGCCAGAGACAAAATGAAAAAGCTCCTTTGCAAAAACCTTCTCACTTGAACCACTTCGGGTTAGATTTGCAGGCATTTAAGACACCCCAAGTGTTGGTTGATACCACGTGTAAAACACAGGTATCTAAGCAGATCAGACACCCTCCTTCTGGGAAAGTATTTGCAAGTTACAGGCACTTGGGATACTCTTAGAACTGCTTGACAAGAAATCCCAATGCTTCCTTATGCCCTGAAGCACTGATATGGCCATCTCCCTTTTCAGATTAGACCAAACTTACTTTCCACAATGAGAAAACAACAGAGAAACTAGAGAAGGTGCTTTACAGAAGGTCTCAGCAGAAACATCAAATCTTAGGTCAGAATGCATGTTAGGAGATCCCTGGTTGTGTTTTTCCCTACTCTCTGGAACAATTTATGTCATTCTCTTTCAGAAACTGACTTAGTTTCAAGTACACATAAAATTCTTTCTGTGTTTTTTTGTAATACTCTTTGTCTTATCTACCACCCTTACAGCTGTAATGCAGATCGATGATTTGGCTGAAGTAGACTACTCCTTAAGTAGCTTGCCAGCAGTATTCCAACCATTCATTGACCTGGACTTAAAGGTAGTAGTTAGTTAATTAAGTTTAAGCTGCCTTGTGCTTGGTGCTCTACAAAAGCCGAATGAAAAGACAGTCTTGTCACAAAGATCCTATAAATTAAGTATTAAAAAAAGGACAACAGGGAAATAAGAGAGGTGGGGAAAAAAGGAACAAAAAGTTAGTATCTGCTTGTGCGGTAGACACTGGTCTCAGCACACCAGCTCTGCAGCTGCTCTCAAACTCTTCTGAGTATTGCAGCAACTAGATTTTAAGCAGGCACTTGAGTCAGACTAAAGCCATGTAAAATCATGGCTGTTTCAAGAGCTGCTCTCCCAAGTAAATGGGGAAATATACAAAGACTGGTAAATCCAGCAAGTGAGGATTGAATGGAGAGGTCACCAACTGTGATTCAGCACTTTGTAAGCATTTTGATAGTCCTTAAAAGGCAACAGGAACTTTAGAGCTAGATGAGAAAATAAAGACAGACAAAATACATTTGAGATGAAACAGAAACAAGAGAACTAATAAAATGGACATAAAAAACTTTACCCTTTAAATGTCTTCATGATTTTCAATCAGTTTTACTTTTTTGTTTCATCTGGATGCATTTGGAAGTATTAGATCTGCAAGGCTTGGCCAATATGATGGGTAATGCAGAAGACATCACAGGCATTTTAGGTTTGTCTGGCACAATTTTCCTTTCTCATAAGCCTTTTGTGTGCACAAGTTATCAGCTTGATTCTGGGCAGAATACAGTGCTGATTTTGAACAAGAAAGACCTATAGTTTTAGAGATCAATTCTGTAGTTAAGACCATTGGATAGCTCTTAGGCAGCAGTTCTCAGATTTAAATTCCTGGAGATGAGGAAAGGAGAAAGTAAGGCTTTCAAAAAGGAGGTCCACTAGTCATGTTCTTCATGCAATATTTAGACATTTAATTTGGAGGGTGATCTGAGGTGGCAGACTGTCCTCGGTAGGTGATCACTATCCCAAAAGACAGATCTTGGGCCTCATCTGTGAAGATGTCCAAATGCTGGAACTTGTCTTTACCACCTGCTTGAAAGCACCAAGCCTTCAGGGTGTACTACAAAGCCTGCATACTCATTTATATACCAAATGAATATCCTGGGCAAAGTCAAGGAAAGTAGTAGCATTCATTGTCTGCAGCCATGGTAAAGTTATATTTTGACTCTGTTTTTTTATCTCTGACAATAACTTTTAGGGCATAGTCTTCCCAGCTGGAAACTATGCTGACTCTCCCTATGAGGCAGCTTCCTTCACAATCCCGGACCAAAGTGACTCCATGCTGTACCTTGCCTTCTCTGAGTATTTCTTTCAGACCTCATCATTTGCCTACTACACCGCAGGGGCCTTCAACATGACAATTGCAGAGGAGGTGAGCAGGGCACAGAGGAATGGGGCCAGAGTGGCTCAAATAGGGCTTTGACCTGCCAGATGTCACTATGTGGCCATACAAAGCTCTCAGTTGGTCTGTAGAGTCCTGAGACAGTAGATTATAAATACTAGGGTATTGTTATTCTCTTTTACTTATGCTCTATAAAGGTGCCTAAGGCCACAGCCAGGCATGCCAAGTTCCACTGAGCCAAGTACCAAATACTGCCGATTTTGTTAGAAAAAATAAGGGGTTTGTAGACCTGAGGCACAGACTTCTCTAACAGGCACAAGGGATCAACTCTGGAAAATTTTGCAGCCTCAGTGGCTGTTTTCTGAGGGATCTTCATAGAATGAAAATACTACAGGGGCCTTGTAAGCATATGTCAAAGCACAGCATCTGTGGCTTGGAGGCCACCTGATTTGGCTAACTTGACTGCAGGAGGTTCAGTAAGTCCCAAAACCTATAGACCGCAGCCCAAACTATAATGACCTTAAGCATTTGCTTTCTGAGGGATTATTTTGGCATGTGTTATTGGGAAGCTGCTTTAAGTATACCAAATCTCTTAGGAATATTTCTGAGAGGGACAAAATCAAAGAGTCATTCAAATGACCGTAATAATGCATTTAGAGAAAAGCTGACCATGGAGGTCAAATCTGGTAACTCATTTGTTTTTTCTCTTTTATTTTTTCCTTCAGACTTGCAGCTATTTTAATATAAACACAGAGATATTTGGCAGTATCATCCCTGAGGTAAGTATCATTACTTTCACAAAGTCTCAGGGAAGCCACCCAGTTTGGGTGTCAAGACACCTCACTACTGGTGTATCCCAAAGGCTTATAGGGCCAGCAGGGCTCCTGCACTGGAGAAGTGGGCACATGTGTGCCTTGTAACAGCAGAGCAGATGGGCTTTGTCACTTCCCACCCCATGAGTGAATGACTTGCACTGTTACCAAACATAATCTTGGCCCATAACCTTGCACATCAATCTTTTCTCTGGGCACCATGCCCAAGCCACAGCTGTTCCTACCTAAAACCAGCTCTATGCAGGAAAAAGCTTCTGCTCATGAGTCCTGCTTTGAGAGACATCCAAGAGGGCCTCAGCTCAGAAAAATCACCTTGCTCCTTCCCAAACCTGCATAATTCTCCTTACTTTGCTGCTGGCCTGTGACTGATGAGTAGAAAACCTGGGAAGGGACCATGTGCAGGAAAATGAGCTAACAGATGGACAGGAAACATTAAATTCTAAGTAACAGACAAGGCAGATGCACAAGATTTCCATTAATTTTAGGTGAAGGAGGTGAATATGACAGGACAGAGAATATGAGCATGCATGGCTTTCACTAGCCTTCTGAGACAGAATGAGACACCAGAAATGAGCATAAGAACCCCTAGGCTATAAATGCGGAGGATGGGTGAAATCAGGCTAATAGTTCAAAGTACTTCACATTCTTGTTTGCTTCCCAGATGTTAAGTTCTTTTCTCAGAAATATAAGAATTCTCCAAGGGCAGTCATGTATGATGTTCTCCATAAAATGCCATGAGAATTGATACGATTATTCCACCCTCTCTGTTTCAAATATTGAACTTTGTGAGCCTATTCACTCTTCAGGCAATGAATAGAGTGAGGCTTCTCTGAGGACAGTCCAGAGGAGGAACCCATCTCCTGAGATGGGTGAATTTCAAAGTGAATGACTCCTGAGCTCTTTTATTGTGTGACTAAATATTACATTTGTGGTCCATTTATCTCCTCTGTTCACAAGCAAGTATTTAATTTCTCTTGAAATAATATGGAAAAATTTGTATTCCTCAAGTGGAAGGAACTTTCCCCACTGCATTCCTGAGTGGCCAATACTGTTAATTTAGCACCACAGAAAATCTTTATTTCCTGCTTACCTGAAAGAATCTTATGTTAGCAGCTATTATTTACTTCACTGCAAGGAGCTTCTTCAAAATTATTGCTTCAAAAGTGAGAAAATACAGTATTCTGATCCATTCTGTGAGAAAAAAATGTTTTTTTCCTTTTTTTTGTCTTTGAATCTTACAGGTAGCTAAATATTCAGTTTCACCCTACCCAGTGATGTTGAAGCTAATGTCTACTGAAATCCCTGTCATCAGCTTACAGCAGGATTCCTTCACACTAGAGATTCAGGGCTCCATGGAGGTGTTGGCCGTTCTGCCAGACTCAACCACCCAGTCTCTGTTAACACTGAGCATAGTAAGTACAACAAACAAGGTGACATTTAACTCAGGGTTAAATATGTTTGTTCCTTTCTTCTGTTAAAACTCTGTACGAGAAGCAAAGAAAATGCCAATTTTCTAGTAGTTAAACAGGCAGATTCCCCTTAGTCACAGGTGTAGGCATGACCTCACCAAACCTAAAGGACATTTCTATGGCAAAGAACATTTTCCTACAGATGGACAAAAATCTCAACATAGTGACTCTGATTAAGCAAGGTTTTGTTCTCTGGAATTACAGTTCTACAAGTGTGAGTCATGCCTCTTGGCATCTTGTTCATGGCTTTGATTAATGACATCTCATTAGCCCCATTTCAGCTCTTGTCAGTGCCATTCAAATAAACAGACATTTACTGTGTGCAGCCTTCCAGTGAGAAAGCTGCATTTACCTAAAACATCTTCCATGCATAACTGGAAAGGTGGTATTTATGTATTTATGACTAATTCACAGCAAGGGTCCTGAGGTTTTTTATGGCTGGTAACTTATGGTTTCTTTATTCTGCAGGCAGCCAACACCAGCATTTCTCTGAATATATTTGATAAGAAATTGATGGGCTCACTATGTTTGAACAGGTAATCCAACCTGGGGTGAAAATGACTTCCTTTGGAAAACAATGTTAGCAATAACAACATTAGTAGTTTAGACATATGATCAGATAATTATTAATATGTTTTGCTGGTAAATTCATCTGCATTAGATTCTCAGAATCTGGCAGCACTTGTACAGTTTAGAGGAGGTAGGAAGCTTCTCTCTGACAAGTGCCATAGCCCCAAGGGACTCCCCTTGCTGCAGGGAAGTGATCTCACTGGACTTCCCTGCTTTTTACATATACTGTCCCCTCTAAGCTAGATAAACTAAGCATGCAGGGCAGTTTTGATGACCATAAATCATCTGAGAGTTTCCCTCATCACTTTCCAGCTGCCAAGATGTCATGGCTTTCTAGACAACCTGTGCCATTAATAATGCCAGAGCAGTCCAGGGCACAGTAAAAACCTGGGCCCCTGCAGGTCCCCTATGAAGATATTCTTACAGCAGACATTCTCCAACTGAAGTCCTGCAACTTCCAAGGTTCAGAAAGCTAGGTCATTTACACATCTAGCATGTCAGACTTTATGGAGAAGAAGCTCTCTATATCAGGACCTCACAACTGGGAATTGGAACTCCAATTTCATAAAAGTACCTAAGAAACACACAGGGTTAAGAACATGAGGAGTTTGTCAGGGCAGAAGGATGTTAAGAATTTAAGGAAGATAGTGCTGTTAATATTTTTTGCAGTAATTTTCAAGGAGGAAAACTAGAATCTGCTGGAAGCTGGCCTTGAGAATTTGGGTACTGGTGCTGAGAAAATTCAGAAATCTTTTGTTGGATACAAGACTAATACAGGGAATACATATTTCAGTGTGGAAATAGAGGCAGTAGCAACAAAGCCAACAGCAACAGTACCACACAATGAACAGATCCTTTCTTCCAGGTAAGACTCACATGAAAGCATTAGGCAGATGTACCAAAATCTTTGGTACATCTGCGTAATACCTGAAAATACCTGACACCCTACAAGTCCTTGGTAAAGTCAACTGTCAGTAGGATTTCCAGAACAGCACAGAGGGAGAAGCACACTCACATGCCTGGCTACAGCCCTTCTAGCACACTCTTGCATGGATGCTCAGCAATGCTCCAAGAAAACCAAATAGTCTTTCTCTATGCCGCAGTATGCAGTGTGTGAAAGTGCTTCAAAATTCTCTTTACAGGTTCTTCTTAAGGTCTGGAGCTCTACAGCAATGACTGCACATGATTAGAATAATTGTGTTTATCCTTTCTTAGTGACTCATCTTGTTTCACTTCTTTCCCTCAGGATCCAGTTCTCCCTAGCCCACTCCAATGTCGGCTCTTTTGAGGTAAGTGGGTAGTTGAAGCATATAGGAAATGCAAACTAAGAATATCAGTGATTTCAAGGCTAAAGAGTAAGCAGCTAAACTTTATCTGTATTTCTAAATCATTTGGCTTCATTCCCAAGTGGCTCTCCCAGTCTTCTGGCAGCCACCTCTCTGTTCCGGACTTAAAAGTAAACTCTTCGGGGCAAGCTAGTGCTGTGCAAATGACACATTCTGTAGCTGCCCCGGCTGCAGTAAGCAGAGATCTCTCGAATCATCACGGTGAAACAGAGCAGAGCAGACCTGCAGCAGCAGAGCTGAGCGCCATCCAATGGTAACTTCCAAGGTTCAGAAACAGGCACTCTGTGCGTGATCATCAAGGTGCTCGGAATTACGGCAAGGAGGGGGAGTCAAGATACTTCCCTCAGATGCCTGAAATAGTGCAGTTGTACCCTTGCAGGGGAAAACCCTGCCCCCACAGAGAGTAATTTCATTCTCAGTATAATCAATCAGTTCCAAGTAGCTGGGGAGAAAGGATTAAAACTGTTCTGGTCCTGCTTTGCTATTGGTGATAAATTACCTCACAAATAAAAGCAAATTAAAATGTTGGCTAAGCATAATGAAATCCATTTGTATTTTGCATCTCATTTCCTTTGTATCATTCCAAAACCTTAAGATCCAAAGTTCACTTGAGTTTATGACTCTTTGAGGCCAAAAGAGAACTGGAAGTTGACTAAGAGCCTACTAACTCCACCCAGGATTAGGGCATGACAGTTCTACCACCATCAGGAAATGATAGCTAACTCAGTTTTCTTGTCTGTGGCAGGTCTTGCCTCTGGAGAACATCCTATCTTACATTTTACGGACTGAAGTAATTCCATCAGCTAATGGTAAGGCTGTATTTCAAAACATCAGCTAAAAAGTTTCCAGCAGAATGGGTTATTCTAGGAGCTTCTGACTTTCTGATTAAGTTTTCAGCTCCCATTAACTTGGAGTGGAAAATTACCATCAGCCAGTAAGCAGTGGAAGGCAGACATTGATCTGTAGGGGGTGTAAGTGCTCCCTCTCACTGTTCTGCAAAAATGGCAAAAATTACTAGGAAAGTAAAACTTCACCAGCCTTCATCTCAGTCTAGGTGGTCTTGATGCATCAGGGACAAAAGCAAAAGTCTCTCTCATCTGCACACCTGCCTGAGGCCACCCTACATGAAATGTACTCCTTTTTATTAGACCAGAACAGAGCTTTTGCCTCTCATAAATCTTATTTAAGACCCTGGAGGGAGATACAGCTTTGTGTCAGCCCTCTGTACTGGGATGAACATCACCTTCTTTAGTTAACAGCTACAAATGGGAACAGATTCTATTGATGGCAGAGCTGTATTAACAATCCCTCAGAGATCATTAGGGACAAATCACTCAGTATGTGATGTGTTGAACATGAAATGCCTTAGTTTGCCTGCAACACTCTACCAAGAGAGAAACACTTGTAATTCTTTTTTTTTCCACTGGTAAATGAGCATCTTAGCGACCTCCCAGGTTTGCTTGTGAAGACTAGGAGGCTAATTATTATAAATGACCTACAAGTCTCTGGATAAACAGTGTTGTTGAAGGGCAGGTGTTTATTATCTTTCTAATGCATACCTAAATCATTGTTTGTCTCTCTTTAAGCTAAACTGTCAAAAGGATTCCCTCTTCCCAATCTGGCCAATGTTACCTTGACAAGACCTCACATTACAATTGTACAGGTGAGAGTTTGATACTTACGAAAGATTTTTCCTTTATGAAAGGTTATCCCGCTTTTTCTTTTTTTTTTTTTCCTAGGCATTTATTCACCTTCTATAGTGCCAGAAATTCGCTGTATTTGAGCTACTCAAGCAGTAAAAATGAATTTAAAATGAGATCTGTAATAATGGTAAAATTCTATTAGAAACAAATGCATCTTGCTTTGAGAGGAAAAGTTAGAACTGAATATATAACTATAGAGTGATCAAATGTACAACTTGTTCAGCCTTGCAAGTTGCAATTCAGTGTAAAAACAGGTTTAACATATTGTTCAAGTTTGGCTGATCACATCAAATTAGACTTATTGCTATCTCACAGCCTTGTTGAATACTTGGAATATGAGAGGGAGGCCAATTCAATTTTGTGCATCTAGGATGCCCAGATTTTGTTAATAATTGGTGATAATGACTGAGGCTAGTGGCCAAAAGTAGTTAGTGAGCTCTCAGAAAATATTGTTTTGCCTTCTGGTTATCCTTCTCCAAATCTAGCCCTTAGTTTGAGCATACAGAATGTTGCTAGGTAACCAGTCAGTACAAGGGCATTGCTGACAAATGAATGCCCAGAAAATGAGTAAGCCTGCTGAATTTGTCCACTTGTTTAACAACTTCTCAAAGTTATTTTCAGTTTTTCTGAAGTTTTTCTTTGCAGAGACTCCTAAATCTTTGTTTGCAGTTAAACACAAAACACAACTCAGTAAAGGAAATGCAAAGGTTGTTTTTAATTGTTCTTTACCTCCCACATACCTGGTTCCCTACAAAATATAATTGCTCCAAGACTGCTTTCAGTGGCACTTGTTGCCAAATCTTACAGACTAATTGTGAATGAAGGATTTTAGTGATTCTGTGGTGCTCATTCCTCCCTCACATTCTCTAACCAGTGTCCTCATCAGTAACATGGAATGAGAGACAACACAGAATTCCTATGCCCTACCAAAGTAAATGAGACTCCCTTTCAAAGGCTAGAGTTTAGGCTCTAGTTCTAGAGTTTCCACTTCCATTCCCAGTCTGATGGCGAAAGGAAGAAAAACAATTCTTACTTTTCATAGACAGGCTGGATGGTGCTTTGAGTTACCTGATCTAGTGGAAACTGCCCCTGCCCGTGGCAAGGGGTTGGAGCTGGTTGGTCTTTAAGGTCGCTTCCAACCCCACCCATTCTGTGATTCTGTGACTGTGCCAAACTGCTCTCTGCAGGCTCATTGCTCTGTATGTGCTGACAGTGGGGGAAGCTTTAAGGACAAGTTTAGATTAAATGGCTAATTCTCAAGTGGCACAAATTAGGTAAAAAATAATACTACCTTGTGAGGCTTGCCTAGTTGCCTCAAGGCTCAGATGAACCTTCCTGAGTAGGCTGTATGATCTTTAGATTCCCTTCTGTCATAAACATGGTGCAAAGGGATAGCACCCAGGGAAAGATGGAGCCCTTTTGCAAAGTCCAAAGGACAGAGCTGAATAAAACTTGTTACTTCCAAGGCTCAGCTCTTCTCAGTAGATTTTTGGACCTTAAACACCAAGATCAATTTGAAATTAAGAAACCCCAAAGTAACATGTTCATTTTAATTCATAATATGTCCATGACTGTTCTTCTCCCCACAGGGATATGTGCTGATTTCAACTGATGTCCTCTACAAACACCAAAGGAAAAGAGAGACCACTTGTTAAGCATGAACTTCAAATCAAGTCAATAATGGGACTCTGAAGACCAAACACTGTCCAGTTCTGCTGAAATGTTTAACTTGAGCTCTGACAAGCCCCATCCTGGCTGGGGGCAAGAGGGGGTGCTGGGAATCAAAAAAATCTGATGGTTAGGTGGTATAATGGTGGTAACAAGCAGACCCAAGGGAGAACATGTAACACATGCTTGACATTTATTTATTCTATAGTTCAACTGATGAAAAAATGTTTTTAAGATAAATGACTCTTTCAAAATACAGTTTTGTGTATACACTTCCAGAAGGTTGCTGCAATCTCTTGTACTTCTCATAATTTTATTGTCAAAATGCTGCTAGGGCAGACACAGCTGCTAATATGTCTCTACTGTAACAACCTTAAACACTTCCCTTCTGCACACCATGGATGAGGTAGGGAGTGAGCCCTCTCCAGAACTGTGGAACTGTCAGACTGGGAACTGTCCCAATTACAATGGGAACTAAAATCTTTGCAGTGTCTTAACATAAATCTTAAGAGGCAGCAGCCAGACGTGAGTCAGTGGCATTACTACTCTCCATCTCTCCCTTGTTCAAATCCTTGTGCCTGTCATGTGCCCTGTTCACTGCTGTTTAGCCACTTTATTTACATTTAACTCCTTCAGTGTTTCTGGGTAAGTCCTCTAAATCTAATTCTCCGACATCTTTGTCTCAATTGAAGGTTAGATAGTTTTCTTACTTCGTTTGGTATGTTATCTTACCTTCTTTCTTTCTCCTCCTTTTTTCCCCAGTACTTTATTAGTGTGCAAATGTGAACAGTTCCGCAGAGGGCCATGCCTGCCCTGCAATGCGTGGGTGCTGTGCTTTGGCCAAACCTGGACGGGAGGCGGGCTCTGGCCCCCCGAACACCTGTTTCCCTCATGCCGAGAAGCGCAATCAGTGAGGGGGTGCAGGCAGCTTTTGCCTGTCCGGAGCTGAGCGAGCTCATCCCACCTGCTGCAGGACGGTACCTCAACACCCCACGGGCCAAAGGTACTCTGCCCCGAGGGTCAGCACGTACAGACACTTGAAAAAAGTACTGGGGGTTTTTCCACCCAAACTAGCCCAGAAGTCGTAGGTAGTGCGAGGGAGGAGGCAGCCAGGTACAACCCAGCCCGCTGTGCTTTCTCTCACACCCCGGCCCGCGGGTACCGAGTCCCTGCATGGGCTTGACGGGTCCGGCATGGGCTTGGCTGGGGCGGGCCAGCCCTCGGCATGGCTGAGGGACGGACGGACGGACGGGCTGATGGAGGCGGGTCCGGCATGGGCTTGGCTGGGGCGGGCCAGCCCCCGGCACGGCTGAGGGACGGACGGACGGACGGGCTGATGGAGGCGGGGCTGAGGGAGCAGGTTTGAGCCTCGGCGGCTCCTGTCCTCGGCTGCTGCCGCGGCCCCGCGTCAGTTCCTGCCGCCGGCCGGCGCTGCCATCGGGATCCGCCGACCGGGAGCGCCGCCGCCATGAGCCGCAGCTACAACGATGAGCTACAGTACCTGGACAAGATTGACAAGAACTGCTGGCGGATCAAGAAGGGCTTCGTGCCGAACATGCGTGTGCGTGGACGGGGCCTGGGTGCCCGGGGCTGGGGTTGGGGGAAGGGGCGCGGGGTCGGGACGGCCCGGGCGGCTGACGGCTCTCCCCGCAGGTGGAGGGCGTTTTCTACGTGAACGACCCGCTGGAGAAGCTGATGTTCGAGGAACTGCGCAATGCCTGCCGCGGCGGAGGTGAGTCCGGCGGGGAGCGGGATGCGGGCCCCCTGGCCCGGGGGGTGACACAGAACCGAGTCCAGCCGGGGACCGAACGCTCCCATGCCAGCCGGACCACGGCACTGAGTGCCACGTCCATCCTCTCCTTGAACGCTTCCAGGGACACTGACTCCACCACCTCTCTAGGCAGCCCATTCCAATGTGTGGAATTTCTTCACTTTCCGTGAAGAAATTTCTCCTAATGTCCAGCCTGAATCTCTCGTGGCATAGCTTAAGACGCTTCTTTTGTCCTGTCCCCGCTTGCCTGCGGGAAGAGGCCGTGTGTTGTGCCCCGGGGCGGTCCCCGCACGGCCCTCGCCGAGCCCCGGGTGCAGGCGGCGGGGTCTGGAGAGGCGGCAGGCAGGAGCGAGTTCCCGCCGTTCGTGCCGCGGCAGCCCGGGCAGCGGCACAGGCCGTCACCGGCAGGCTTTTTATATCAGATTACAAGTCTTGACAGTGGCTGACTTTTTTTTTTTTTTTGCCAGTGTTTTAAACAGCCTCTTTAGAAAGTGTTTAATTGTGGTTATCGTGGTAAATTATCAGATTACTTTTTTAAAAAATCCTTTTCAGGTGCGGGTGGCTTCTTGCCTGCTATGAAACAGATTGGGAATGTGGCTGCATTGCCTGGCATTGTTCACGTGAGTATCTGCTTTGAAAATCTGCTCTTTTTCTGTTCCCATTTGCCTGAGATTATTGTATTCCAAATGGGAACTCTCTCATGAGAAAAGGTATGGGCCAAAGCTCTTCTCAAGGCAGTTTGTGTGTTAGGAACCTGTGTCTGAGTAAGGAGTGCTTGCAAGGGCAGGCTGCAAAACTAAGTTGTCAGAAAGGGAAGTAGCCACTTGCTTCACTCCTTGTCTTTTGAGATACAGCTTTTTATGCTGTTTCAGCTTCTTGAGCCACCTTTCCCCACTGTTCATACTAACTGCTTGTTAGTTTTGAATTGCCTCTGCTCTGAAATACATGGAGAAGTCTGGAGAGAGCAGGAGATGGTACTGTTGTCTGTCTGTATTATTGTTACTGGCTTCATGTGAGTAGTGAGCCTTCACATGCACTCAACACTGCCTTCCCTCATCCTGTGCCTTTTTGGAAGCAAAGCATCAGATATAATTAATGATGCAGGAGGAAAATGCTTACCTGTGACTCTTTTCAAGAAGTGCAGAGTACGATGTGGAAATCCTTTTCACATTCAATATTGCATATATTAATAAGAAACAAATAACAGATTTCTTTTAAATTGTCTCTTTTGGCAGAAGTTTTGAATTTATGGATGCAGTAAAAGGTAGACCATCATGCTGTTAAATGCCTTAGGGTCATGCCAAAATGGAGTATGGTAGAATAGTAACAACCTGCTAAAATGGGAATTTTGGCTGGTAGTTTGTAGAAGAGATGCTACAATCATGTACATATTCAGATCTTCACTTTTTATTTCCAAACCAATGATTTTTTGGTGATGGCAAGGAGAGGCAGAAGAAGCAAATAATCCCATTCAAAAGTACTGTTTACTTCAGTGTGTGGTAGCACTTGAATAGATACTGAAAAGTTCAAATTTCTGGTAACGTTCTGGGTGTTACGGGGTGTTTGCTTCAGAGATCTGCTCTCTGCTTTTTTTGAATGTCCTGTAAGTGCAGGAGATCAGATCCTCATCTGAGCTGATGTGTTCACTCCACCTACATCTGAACATCCATTCTCTTTTTGGTATATTTTTTGCAAGTGTGACAACCACTGCCACAAGGCAAAGTATAAGCAAGGCAACTCTGCAGCATCGAGTTTCATGAAGTTTTAAAATTGCATTTCAGAGATCTATAGGCCTTCCAGATGTCCACTCTGGATATGGATTTGCTATTGGCAACATGGCTGCCTTTGATATGAGTGATCCTGAAGCAGTGGTTTCACCAGGTAAGGATGACTGACTTAACCTGCTCTGAGAAATATCTGGGATGGATTAAAAATACTTTTCAAAATGGCAGCACTTTACATTCAGAAACAAAGCAAAAAATATGAGAATTTTAGGGAGTTAAAGGGTGCTTAATTCTTGCACTTAGAGTCTTTATTTTTTATGGAGCAGTTAGTTACACTGAAAACAGCCAAACAGTACAGGGAGAATTGCCCTTGTGTTTGCAGCTTGGACTTAAGATATCCCTCAGTTTTGAAGTCTTTGACCTTGGGGTTTCACCAGATTGATAAAGAACTGACTAGTTTCTTTGAGTAGTTTGAAAACATCTTTTGAGGATATTTTTATACTTAAAACATGAACTTACAGTATGTCTGTCTTTTTAGTAAACACCCAGATCTTTGGTTACTGACAGATTGAAGCTTGTGTGGTTGTCATGAAACATGATACTCATGTTTCAGTTTTGCTTTGATCAGTTCAAGTGTTGCTGATTGACTCAGACCCAAGGTCTCTTAGTTTGGTATCTCCCCTCTAACATTAGTAATACCAGAACCTTCATACTAAAGGTGGCATGACTGTCTTTCACATTTGGTGTTGCCATATAGAATTTATCATTATAAATAGCAAGAGTTAAGCAAAACACCAAGAACTGAAGTTTAATATTCCTTGTAAGTATTAATTACTTCTTATAACTATTTATTATTTATTCCAGTGAAGATTCAGAAACAAACTTATTTTTGGTGATTGCTTTCAAGAACATTTTACATCAGGGAGCCATTCCAAGATCTGTCACTTTTCTTCTGACCTTAGCCAGCAGAACACGAACATTCTCTCTACTTCCCATGGGCTGTGTGTTCTGTAATTGTGTCCACTTCTCTTTGTCAACTTGCTGAAGTAACTTTGTAAACACGGAGCCCTGTAGGCAATCCTACAGCTATGTCTTGAAGTCTGAGGCTTCATGTAAACCTGCTAAAACAACGCTTAATGCAGTTCTGCTTTTTTTCCCCCAGCATTGTGTCACAAGAAAAGGAGTGAGATTACAGCCTTCAGTACATGCTCCTTGACCTGGCTTTTTCTCCACTTGTAGGTGGTGTCGGCTTTGACATCAACTGCGGTGTGCGCTTGCTGCGGACAAATTTGGATGAAAGCGATGTGCAGCCGGTGAAAGAGCAGCTCGCCCAGGCTATGTTCGACCACATTCCTGTTGGTGTCGGCTCCAAGGGTGTCATCCCCATGAATGCCAAGTAAGAGAATGACTTTGTGCACACATCACTACAGGGGACACCTCTGTTCTTTGTTTTGATGCAAGATTCGTCAGTGGGAGACTTAAGAAAGGAAAAAGTAATTCTAAAATGCCTTCCGTTCTTTCTGCATATGTGCTTTACCAGGACTGACATCATCATCAGTGCACAGTCAGCTCTGTCTTCCCCCATTTAAACCCCTTAAAGGTTCTTGCCAGGTTCTCATTTTTTCTGACAGCAATCTTCCATGAACATAAAAGTCTCTTTTGAAAGGGATGAGAGATAGGATTATCGATAGAAAATAGGATATTTCCCACCCAGAAAAGAGGAAAAAGTGATGACGTACCAAAAGTTAATATATCTGTAGAGCTTGATTTTCATGGAGTATTAAGAAGCTGGACTTGTTAGGAGAGTTGGGGGCTGAGCATAACATAATAGAATAATTCAGGTTGGATGGGATCTTTTGAGGTCATTTCGTCCAACTCCTTGCAGGAAGAATCTAAATCTAAAGGTAAGTCTTACAAAAAAAATGGTGTCAAGTTGCTCAAGGCCATATCCAGTGGAGTTTTGAGTATATCCAAGGATAATCATCTTATGTAGGTGTTTGATAATTGTAGGGATTTGGAAGAGGCACTGGAGATGGGTGTGGATTGGTCTCTCCGAGAGGGCTATGCCTGGGCAGAGGACAAGGAGCACTGTGAGGAGTATGGAAGAATGCTACAGGCCGACCCCAACAAAGTCTCTTCAAGGGCAAAGAAAAGGGGCCTGCCTCAGGTAATGTTATGTTTCAGAAGGGCTGTATATGCTCCCAGGGTTCAAATGTAAAGGTTAGAGAATAACATTTCTGGGCAGGGGGAAAGGTGAGATCGTGAGGTCAGTTCTGAATAATTCCAGACAGAATTGCAGCAGAGGAGAATAATACTGGGTATACCCAAGGTCCCTGGGGCCATTGGGTTTTCATCTGTTAACACCAGCTACTGGAAGTTGTATTGGGTGGTATTTCCACGTCCAGATGTATTTTGTTTTGGAGAGATAGGCACGTTAATGTCCAACTTTTGTCCGTGTTTGCTCAGCAAGTTAATAACAGGGCAAGAAAAGATATAATAATAAATGGAACTAGCTCATAACTGAATCACAGTTTAAGAGTTGGATTTCATTTCTGTATATCTAGTGTCTCACTGCTCTATGTAGAATAATTTGAGATGGCTATACTAATGGTACATTTCTAAAGCTTTCTTGTATATTCTTGATATTGATATTATTATTTGTTAATTGGGGTGGGGCAAAATTATAGCAATTTAACCTCAAAATAACGTTATGTCCCCAGTTTTCACATTTGCCTTGCAAATACGTGATCATCTGTTACAGAGTTGAAAAAAATTGGGCTTGGAATATCTTGTCTTAATCTACTGAAAAGTTTTAGGTACCTAATTAACAAGATGTTGTAACTTCTTTGTGGAGTTACAACCAAGTATAGTATATAACCAAGACTGTCTGCTTTGTCTGTACAAACTGAAGATAAAGTCTCAATACTCTATACTCTTCCCATCTGGGCCAAAGTGAGTTGGAAAACAGTGGCAGCACAGTCTGTATGTAGATCTTGTCTCCTTTTGTTTAACTGCAGTCTTGTTCCAACAGCACAGGTGTAGTTACCAATTTGAACAAAAAAGAAAGTGGTGATGCTACTGTGTTCGACTTCCTTCTGGTTTACATGGGGATCTTTTTCCCCCAAAAAAACCTTTTCTAAACCCAAAACCTTGCTGTAGCAATGTGCCCTATCACCTTTTGCTGTAGCTCTCCCCTGTGCTCCCAGAGGCTGCTTTCCCTGCCCTGTCTGATCAGTGTCTTGTGATTGGCAGCTGGGGACCCTGGGAGCCGGAAATCATTATGCCGAGATCCAGGTGGTGGATGAGATTTACAACGAGTATGCTGCCAAGAAAATGGGCATTGACCACAAAGGGCAGGTGTGCGTGATGATCCACAGTGGAAGCAGAGGGCTGGGCCACCAGGTTGCCACAGGTATGATCTGACTGGTGTAGCTACCTGGAGTGAGGTAAACTCCTCAGCATGGGCTTGTCACTGACAGCAAACTGTAGCACCAAAGGGCATTTCTTACAGTGCAGTTGGTAAGAGCATCCTGAATTGCCTTGCTGGGTGTTACCTGTTGGCAAACAATTGATAACGTTCTGCCACAGACTTGCTTTTCCATTTGAGAAATAGCCTTGGGCTTCACCACTGGACAGATGAGTTCAGTTTTAGACTATAAATTACAGACACACATGTTAATCTCAAAGATTGCGGCAAAATTAAGAAGTCACTTTGATTTACTGTTTTTATTTTTGTAAATACTGTATTTATTTTGACTTACTGTGTTTATTTCTCAGATGCACTGGTGGCTATGGAAAAAGCTATGAAACGGGACAAAATCATAGTGAATGATCGCCAGCTGGCATGTGCCAGGATTGCCTCTGCAGAAGGACAGGATTACTTGAAGGGAATGGCAGCTGCTGGCAACTATGCCTGGGTTAACCGCTCTTCCATGACTTTCCTAACACGACAGGTAGGAGCAGAGTTGTCTCTGATGCAGATATTTTTGCTGCTTCATCACAGACATAGAGAACAAAGAATAGTTGCACTATTTAACTTCATTTCATTTTTATGTGTCTTGAACTGTTTTTTTTCTGGAGAGACTTTCACAAAGCTGCAGTCATGACAATCTATCTAAAACTTCTCAACATCACTCGATTGTACTTGGCAGAAGCCACTTAAGCAGTGTTTTTGAAAATGCCTTGAGCTGGAAAAAGAGGATACAAGAAAACGGGGGGTTTTGTTGCTAAAATTGGGGGGTTTTGTTGCTAAAGCCAGCTTTTCAGAGTTGCACAAATTTGCCTAATTGATAACCAACTGAATTACAACAGGAAGCTGCCAGTGGGCAGGGAAACAATCTGTGCAGTCCAATTCTGTCATTCTCAGCATTGTTGTATTCAGTTCTACTGTGGCTGAATTATGATGATCTGGTATCTCACATCCTGATTTGCTCTCCTTTCAGGCCTTCGCCAAAGTCTTCAACACAACCCCAGACGACCTTGACATGCACGTTATCTATGATGTGTCTCACAACATTGCCAAAGTGGAACAGCACGTCGTGGATGGGAAGGAGAGGACTCTGCTGGTGCACAGAAAGGGATCAACCAGGGCCTTCCCTCCTCACCATCCTCTAATTGCTGTTGATTATCAAGTAAGTTTAGCTTTGGGAGAAGGAAATAGAGATTTCTGGATTACTCAGACAGTTTTAGGGTCCCTAACAGATACCTAAATGCTGTGAGTTCAATTTTTAAGGTTACAGCACTGGAACCCTGGTGGGATGGCAATATTCAGCTTGTGTGTGTGTTAGATCTTTGTGACACTGAGCTCCTCCTTCTGCTTCACACCCAAAATGGTTGGAAGAACACGAAAGGAAAGAAGTCCTTTATGCCAAGGGCAGGATTCAGTGGTTTGCCTTGTCTGTCTGTTGGACACAAGACTTTTGATCTACTGGTCTGGATCTTTCACCACAGTTAGTTTTCTAGAATCCTTGATTCCAGGGACCTGAGACAACCAGGGATGCTCCCAAGGAATGTTGATCTGACTTCCTCTTCTGGAGATACAGTTCCTCTCAGACTTCTATTAAGAATGAGTTTTTTCAGCTTTTTCTTACAAATGAATGCTTTGCATCCACAGCTGACTGGACAGCCCGTTTTGATCGGTGGCACAATGGGCACCTGTAGCTATGTCCTCACTGGCACAGAGCAAGGCATGACTGAGACCTTTGGAACTACTTGCCATGGAGCTGTAAGTTAAGTTATTTCAGGGAGGGGTTGGGGTGAGACTGTCAACCAGAGAACAAAGTTGTCGAAGGGTCATCCAATGTGTAATTCGTCTGTTGGTCATACAAGTAGAGAGTAGCCTTGCCAGGAGAACTGCAAGGTAGAAGTCTTTGTCCCTTACTGAGTAGTTGTGACTACTTCTGCAGAAAATCTAGGGGATACTGCTTTTTATAAGGCAGATGTAAGGATGAAGATATGGAGAATAAGCTCCTTTTACCAAATTCTGATATTTCTGACCTAATGGGAGGGATTAACTACGGTGAGGCTGTCTATATAAAACTCTTCAGTAGTCAAAAGAAAGTATTTCCTCCCCTGTTATTCATAGTGTGAGACAGTTGTTGAGGAAGAGAAGTATCTTCCAGTAAATTCCAAGTCCTGAACACTGTTTGGTTTGGGTAAAAAGACACTTGCAGACAAGTGTGTTATACAAATGAAACTTTCCTAGCTATCATACCAGAGGGGTGATTTTGCAGGAGCCTGTGACCTGAAGGCAAAATTAATTTCCTGTATTGAGGTTTACTATGGTCTGTGCTCTCAGTCATTCTGTGTTTGCTTATAATGCAATAATGGCTTTTTTTCATAAGAAAGAGTTTTGTTTTTCCAAGCTGCTACAAAAAATAGAACTAACAAAACTCTTGGCCTAGGGTCGTGCGCTGTCTCGAGCCAAATCTCGACGTAACTTGGACTTCCAGGACGTACTGGACAAGCTGGCTGACATGGGCATTGCCATCCGTGTTGCCTCTCCCAAACTGGTCATGGAAGAGGTGAGTTTAGTACTTCATTATCTTAGAAGGAAAAGGGGGTCTTGCTTCCTGGCCGAATGACCCTCCTTGGCCTGGTTTTTTTTGCAGTGTTAAGTGATTGCCAGAACTCTAAATATGCAGCTTGGGTGGTTTTTTATAGAGCTGTCAAATTTTTTGGAAAATGAAATGAAGTGTTCTCTATCCTAAAAGCATGCTGAAGGGGGAGATGCCTGATTGACAGGTTTTGGGGGGGTATGTTTTTTCCTCTTCTGCCTGGTGATAGGGATAATTGCTATCTTCGTGTGAGCATCTACAAAAGTAGCTATGTTTTATGGATTTTCTTCTTGAATGATGTTCTCCCTGCTTTAAATTTACCTTACACTGCAGCTTTCATGTAGATTAGTAGCAGCTTGAAAGATCCTCTTTTAAGATGAACTCCCATATTTGCTCAAGAAGAGAACTCTGAATGGTCAGAAAACTTTGAATATTATGACTTCCAGTTCCTCTGCATTAACATGAGCATGCCTTTTCTGTTCACAACCTCACTCATAAAAGTGTTAATCATTTGGAACTGTGCTTTTCTGGGTGTTGGTGTTATATGAACATGTTGATCACATTAAAGTCTCTATTTAAGAGCAGCTTCCTTGTCAGAATAGGGCCCAAAGGGGCAAGCTCTAGGGTTAAACCTTGACTACTGTCACTAAGGGGCAGTGAAGATAAAGGCTACCTATAAAGAATAAGTTGGAGTCACTTCTGACTAGATAATGAGGCTTGACACTGTCACATGCTGGGGCACAGATTATCTGAAAAAGTGGATTAAAATAGCTAATATTTTATCTGAAATATTAGGAGAGCTTATTTGGAAAGCTAAATGTCTTACAGATTTCTTAGATACGTAAGGTGGACAGATTCTCAATATGTTCACCTACTTCTACACCCTACATTCGTTTATATGGTTATTTTTGTGAAGAGTGGATTTCAAAAGCCTACACCTGACATTTTTTTTTTCCCTCCAGGCACCAGAGTCTTACAAGAACGTGACTGATGTGGTTAACACCTGCCACGAAGCTGGCATCAGCAAGAAAGCCATTAAACTGAGACCTATTGCTGTTATAAAAGGCTAGGAGCCAACAACACACTGATGTCTCCAGGCCTTACACAAAACTGACTAGAATTATCATCTTCCCACACCTCTTGGACTCTGTAGAATGCTCAAGTATCACATTCCTGTTCTGGAAACACAACAGCTGAGGACACACCTATTTTTAAAACCACTCCTAGCCATAATTAATGCCTCTCCCCCTTGTTATATGGCGTTCTTTTCTTTTGAGGACAGGGCAAAGAAATAAGTAAGTCTTGGTTTTTATATGCAGTTCTTTCTCCATTTCCTTGCTCAGGCAGGACTTCAGACTTGCCTGAGTTGTCACTAAGTGCTGTGCTGCAAGACCACCTCCATCAGTGGAGGTGGTGTATGAACCAGACCTGCTGTCGCCACACCTGAGTGCCTGGAGCTTTTTCTGCGTATGGAAGTACTCTGATAAGAGTATTGTACTTGTTGGCAGGGAGAGGCTGTCCTGTTTGCAGGTACTTTTATGCATAGTGTGTACTGTTGCATGTTTTGTGGCAATTGGCTGAGGAATCTGGAGTTGGGAGCAGTCTTCTGCTCAGGTTGAGAGGGGCTAGTTAAGCCTGGGACACAGTCTTACCCCAGCCTCTCCCATTTAACACAGCACCTGGTGGACTTGGCTCAGGACAAGTAGGCTATCCACAGTCCTTTGGAAAAGCTGATGGTTACTGAGTAAGTTGCCTTGAGAGGTTTTGTTTGCCTAGTAAAAGTTGTAACTTAACTTAGAGATGTGCTAATCCAACATTTTAAAAAGCTCTAAGCATGTGAAAGTTGGGTTGGGTGATGCTGCTCACTGTGTCCTGCAGCTGTGATTTAAGGGAGCCCAATTTCAGGGTCAGGCCCAATGCGATGGGTCTTACAGTGTTTCTTTTACATTCATTACCCAAGACTGGAGGGGAAGCTGACCATCCCCATGGATCATTTTGGGGGATTACAATAAAATGGGAAGATTGATGCAGCAGTGTATGTGTCATGTTTATTCTGTGTACTTAAAAGCAGACAACAGACATTTTAGCCGTATACGAGCCTGAAACACATTGCGTTTTGTGACTTCAGATGATGGATCTTGCAAAGAATGTGCAGATGGCAGAATTCTTGCAGGATGCAAGGAGGGGCAATGCAGCACTGTTTTCCCAGCTCGGTTATGACAGGAGTGTGGTGGCTGTGGCTTGTCCTTGCCGGCTGTGCTGAGCCCGCCTCGCTGGACGGGGACCGCACCTGCCTGCAAGGCTGGATGCCGGCACCAGAGGGCGGCTGGAGGGAATCAACACCCCAAAGCAGGAGTGGAGCCCTGCCAAGGACTCGTGTAAGGGGAGCAGATAGTGATTGATGGACTGCAGTGCCTTTTGATGAAACATCCCTTTAAGTTCAGGATCTTAGAAAGCATAATGGTATTTCACTGTCGTAATCACTTTGTTCCTACGAGTTTCTTAGGTTCAGATGCTGTGTTTGTGCAGGTTCAGAAGCAGCACCTACATACTTATAGGCACTGCTGTGAGTTCTTGTGGGTCTGAACCTAGAGCTTCTTATTTCCCTCTCATTTCTCTAGTGGAACAGCTCCAGATTACCATTTCAGAGGTCTGAGACACACTTGCTGAATTTAAAACACAAATCATTTCACCTAGAAATGTGAATTAGCCTCCAGTGACTGAAAGAAAAATTGGTCTCAAATCTTCTGCAGAAGTCTATGTTCCTTGCAGAACTTTCTGTCTGTAAACATTTGAGCTTCTTTGATGTGGAATGAAAGGGAACCTTTAAAAAATTCACATTTAAAAATAAGCATTTCACAAACACAGTTCTCCTTTCAACTTCTACTTACCCTTACCGTTAAGGGACAAATTTAATTTTTTTACAAGCAGAGATCATGAGTAACATGGAGGTGCTGTCATAGGAATGGGATGTATGCCTTAAGTCCTCTGATCATCAGTGTTTATGCATTAGCATTCAAGACTGCAAGAAGAGCTGTCAATTTTGGTTTCCTGTTACAAAGCTAGTGTTAGTTTTGGTTATATGTTGTGCTGTATGAAGTCATGTGCTGGTTTCCTAACCACCTAAAAAAATAAGGAAAAATGTAAGATGTCTCCCAGTTCTTTGTTTGATTTTTTTCCCCAATTCAAGTCTGTCTTTTTTTCTGCAAATAAGGTTGTCCACCAACTTTTTTTATTCTGCATTTTAAAAACTAAATTAAAAGAAGTGTTAGGTAGAGAAGGCATGCAATATTAAAATTCATGTGCTGAAATACAGGTGGATCTACAGGAGCACTTTGGCAACGCCAAAGAACCAGTGTGATCATTGAACCATCTCTGCTTCCATGGAAGATTACTGATAACTCTGAAATCCCTGTTGGTTATGCGCTTTCCTCCCCAAAAGACTGAGAAAGCCTTGGCGAATGAGTGTTAGGGCCTTTTTTTCCTTGGGATGTCACAGTTAAGAAGTTAGGAGGTGTGGTCTATCTACCCTTGGAGCTGCTGGACGCTTCTGTCCAAGCAGAGGCACTCTGGAACTCACCTGTTCCCTGCCTGAGTTCAGTTGATTGACTCATCTGTGGCCTGCAGCAGAAGGTTTGGTGGCTTGCACAGGGTGTCTGCATTAAGTCTGCACTTCAGGGTTTGGTTGCCTCGCGGGGACTCTTTCAGAAAGCCCTCGGGTTGCACCCTGAGCTGAGAGTGCTGTTTGTGGGGTGCAGCACCAGGTGGAAGGGGCAGCACTCAGCCCCTGGGCTGTGTGAGACCCTCAGGAGGGCAGTTCCTCCCAGCACTGTTGCAAATGGGGCATCTGTGTTTCATTTGTCATAACAGATGGCAAAGCTGGGGTGCAGCTGATCGCCTCCCTTGACTTGGTCACACTTCGTGTTCTCCAGGTGCCTAACTCCCCTAATTCAGCCTCTCCCAAGGGAAACCAGACTGCAGCAAGGTAAGCTGCTGTGGTATATTTGTGCCATACTGCACACCTCACGGGTTGGAAGCCTGGTGTCACTTCTGTCACCATCCTGTCTCTTGGGATTTCTGTTCCCTCTTCTCTGAATTTCCTCTCCCTGCTTTAAATACAGCTCTGCACACGCTGCTTCCTCCTACGCTGGTGGTCCCAGGCTGGTGTTCTGGCCCAGGAGGAAAAAGTGATCTCTGACACATCTCTGGCGCTTCCACTCTGTCCTCCGCTCTCCTTCGTTCCTCTCAAACATAAACACACTTAACTGGCCTCTTCTCCTCTCCCTGCACCGCCCCAGCCTGTTCAGTGATCAGACAGAGCACTATCCCTCCTTCCAGCGTGTGCCAGCACGCTCCCGGCTTGCAGGAAAGCTTCAGTGAAGCAGCAGCCCTGCCTGTACCTGGCATTTGCTTTGCCCTCCTGAGCCCTGTCCTAGCCCGAGGGGTTTTGATCACCAGCACTTCTGGTTTTCTGTCTGGAAAGCTGGCAGTGGGAGTGTACAGTGGAAAAGCAGGAGCTCTGCAGTCCCCAGCCAGGGAGATCCTGGGTACAGGTGCTTTGTCCCCTGCACCATGGGAGGAAGAGGATAACTTGCCGGCACTCACAAACACCAAACCAGTGGTTCCTGGTGGGGTTTTTGTTTGCAGTATGTAGCAGGAGGGTGGGGATCATGCTGAGCGATGTGTGAGGTGGAAGAGCACAGGGTACAGAAATGCCTCTGGGTCTCTCATGGCAGCTTGGTCTCCTCAGGCAACCAACCATGCCCAGCCTGAGCTGCTGCTGCTGGTTTTCATAGTGCTGAACACATCCCCATCTTGCTGCCCAAACCATCCCAAACCCCAGGAGACTGCTTTGGGTCATGTTGTCTATATAAATTCAGAAACCAAAATAATCACTAGTCTTAATTGCAGGGATTATGACCAGGAAAGGGAAACGGAATCATCTGCCAGCACTTAACATTTACTAGCTTAGTAAAAGACACACAGGGGCTGGGCTGCCCTCACATGCTGAGGTGTTTGAGTCAGCCTTGTATTGGAGCTTATTCCAAGAAGTCACTAGTTACCCAGCTCTCAGCTCTTAAGAATTGTCACCTGTTTGTGCTTTTAATCTTAAACAAAACAAAACCAACCCAAAATCCTGGTTGTTTTATTTTTGATTAATGCTTATTGTTGTGGTGCTTTAAATTTGTGTCATTCACAGACAAGTTATCAACCTTTAAAAGCATAGGTAGGCTGATAAGTTCCTCCACTGTTTCCCTGCCAAATGTTTCACTGCTTCTTGGATGAGGACTAAAAAGGTATCATTGTAAATTATTCTTTCTCTCAAAGGTATTTAAACTGTAGCTGTTGCTAAGGGTTTTTCTCTACCTTTCATAGGAATGTTTTTGTCAGGCAGATACAATAAAGGGCCATGACTAGCATTTTCTCCTCCATTTTGAGTATTTTGACTATCTGTGAATTTTGAATCTAGCCCAGAAAGGACTTTGTCCGTTTTCCTGACACAAGTTGTGCATGTCTGCAGGGCTGGAGCCCTTTCATGGTGGAAGAACGGAGCCCTGCAGAGGAGGAGAAAACTCTCCATCCAGGGAGCCCTCTTGGCCCACCCCACAGGCTGTGCTGGCAGGAGGGGACCTGTGGATGCTCCCCTACCCCAGCAGCCCCAGTGGGCACCTCCATGGCATGGAATCCCTCCCCAGGGAAGGGATCTCAGGGGACTGCAGTGCCCGTGGGGTAGCTGTCAGGCCTCAGAGGGGTGAGCAGGGAGGGAGAACTCTGCTCACAGGCGTGGTGTGCCAGGAGCTATGCACTGCTCCTGTCCCACACCTCAGT
This sequence comes from Sinosuthora webbiana, assembly GCA_013397395.1. NCBI lineage: Eukaryota > Metazoa > Chordata > Aves > Passeriformes > Sylviidae > Sinosuthora > Sinosuthora webbiana. The sequence continues at coordinate 840,375 of VXBN01013248.1, read as the reverse complement.
CCCAGGGCTGTGGGGCAACCTGGGCAAGGTCCTCACAAATCCCCTTAGGATAGTTCAGGAGATATGCAGGCTGCTGGCTGCTCTGCCAGATCCCATGAGCTCTTCCATTAATGGGCAGTGAATGAAGCAGGAGTTTTATCTTGATAGAGAAACACAAAGCCTTGCTTGTGCCAATATTCCCTTCCTTGTCTCTCAGGCAGAAATTCCAACAATTTGATGATTATCAATAGCATCCAGGAGCACCATTGCTGTCTCCCTTCCCCCTGCTTCTCTGGAAGAAAGTGAATTCTCCATAACAGACTGATCCTGGAAAGAAAATTTCAGCTTAAGGCTCAGACATTTGAGTCCCCCATGGACTTTTCCAGCCTGTACCAAGTCACTTCATCTTCCTATGCCTTGGTGCCCGATTTGCAAATAGGGATAAAAATCACTTTCTTTAATCTCACTTTTTATTCGTCTTTCCTGTTTAATTACAAATCTGTACTTAAACAGGACCAAATCCTTCTGCTCCTATGAGTGCTGCTGATCACAGTGGTACCCCTCTGTGGAGCATGGCCTAAGCTGTGCCATGCTCAGTGCATGCTGTCGTCTCCTGAGGCTTCAGTGCTACTGGAGCGATGGGTTCATTCCTGTCACAGTCTAAACTGGAAGTAGGAGAGAACATAAGCTGTTCAGTGTTTCAAGTAGTCACTGCAAAATTCAGAATAACTTTTTCATAGACTTCTGGTTAGAACACAGAGCCTCTGAGCCACACCCTCATCTTGAGTGGCTAAATTCCTCTGTGCCCGTGTGAAGTGCTGAACATGCCACCTTGTTTTTGCATCTTCTTGTGCTAGGGGACAGAAGCTGAGGGAGCATCGGGTTGCTCTCTTAGGGTGCACCAAGGAGAGGCATGGTGTTAGACTGATGGTTTCAGGCAGGAAACATTCAGCAGTGCATGTCCGTACATGGGGTTTCATTTCACTTTACTTCACACTGAACAGTCCTACCTGAAGAACTTTGAAAATCTGAAGATTTTTCAAACCAAAGTACTGCACCTCAGGGAAGAAAACATTTAAGGGAGGCCTTTGGTTCCAGTGGGAAAACAAAACCAAACAAAACCCTGATGGATCAACCAGAAATTATTTTGTTCTTCAGCTACTCATGTTTGCCATAGGAACAAGCCCTTAGTGTTGTGATGTACGAAGTGTCACAGCACACAGGGCCCCTCATGACAGTGGCCCCTCAGCTCTGCCTTTGCCACCTGCACCCACCGTCCTCCCCAGCTTCCATGGCACCACCAGGGATGAAAGGCTGAATTCACGTTGGTTTGTGTTCAGCCCACCTTTCACAGTGCCTGGTGGACCCATCTCCCCGCCTCCCCATCTTCAGTGACTCAGCCAAAGAATTTTAATCTCCGTGGTCTGTCTGTAGTTGTAAAATATAATACCAATGGAGTTGGGCTTTTTTATCCCGAAGCCATGAGACTGTTGTCAGAAGAAATTGATACACGCTAGTGAGGGGAACAAAGTGCTGCTGGGGAGGATCTGACTCAAGACAGCACTTCAAATGGAAATTTCCCTGTTTGAAGTGGATACATCCTTCAATCCTACACCTTTCATTTCTGTTACACTGTGGGAGCGAGGGCTCAGAGGGTCTGTTCACAGGAGGGTCAGCTCCTGCTCTGGCTCTTGTCTGCAGAAGGTTCTGATCACCTGGCTGTGGGTGTCCTCACTGCTCATGGGAGCCCTGGGGAAATGGTTTTTTGGGGTGAAGGGGCTCCTGCAGCCCAGCTTGGGAAGCACCTCAGCCACTGCCCTGCTGCCCCAGGGCTGCAAGCTGGGAGCTCTCCACGCCTGACCAGCTCTGGGCATGGGCGTCTGTCCATGTAAACACTGAGCCTATCCCAGGCACTTCAGATCAAATCACAGGGTCTTCCCCTTCCTTCAAACACATCTGAAGCCTAAAGGAAATAGATCAAACATGTAAATTTGAACTGAGATTAATTACACATTTGCAACTGGAGGGGGAAGGAAAAAAAAAAGCCATTAAAGCTTGTCTGCATTAACTATGCCTGTGGGGGTGTTTCTTTGTCTTTGCATGTGATGATACTCTATGAGATACCAGGTCTGGTTCCACCAGATCTCTGGAAAAGCCTTAGAGGCTTCAGGAGACTCTGCAAATGTGTTTCAGCAGGAGGCAGAGAAGGAGAAGGGAAGTGTCGGCACTGCCTCCTCAGAGCACTGGAGGAGCCTTTGTTGAGTGGCTGGAGGCTACTTCTCAGCTCCCTGATTTCAAACAAGTATAATTATCAGTTGGATAGGGTTCAGGACACCAAGGGAGCTGCCAGATCTTTCATGAGGAGGTGAGTTTGTTCCACTGAATCTAGGATAAAAAAAATCAGGAAATATATCAGGAGGGATATAATTTAACCATATAAGTGTTATCTTACATCCATAATGTACGAGGTGGATTATACTCCTATCTGGTAGTCTTTCCTTTTGGAGCATTTGTGTTATAAAGTTCTTATCTAAAACCTGGCTGAAATGAAGAGGCACTGGAAATTTCACTATAAAACCTATTCTCCAAAGAGCTCCATCCCAATGAGTCTCATTAAAAATTAGCATGTGGTCTTCCAGACATCTCAACAACTCTTCAAACCTTTTGAACTTTTTTTTTTTTTTACTCTGCCCTACGAACTGCCTTTTCTTAAACCTCTCCAAGTAAATTTTAAGTAAGTCTAATGAATTTCCATTCACACATTTCATGGTGTGGAAGCCTTAAGCCTTCAGATATGCCAAGTCACTTTCCTAATTGTTGCAATGAAGTCACTGTCAATATTTGAGCATACACTTGTGAACTTTGTTCTCAGTATTAAAAGTTAGGGCTAGCTGAAAAAAGGGAATGCTTGCAGAAAACAAAAATAAACCCCAAACTACCTCTGTTTTGTGGGCATGGCTCAACACAAAAATACTTTTTACATTATCTCCACTTATATTCTTCCAAACTGAAAATGGCCTCATATACATATTGAAAGAATAAAATTTTCCTTATCTGTAAAACTTAACTTCAGGTATAAAATAAAACACACCATGCTGATGATTCCTGGACACAGGTTGCTGCTGCCACTGTCACACCTGAGCCACAGGTTATACCAGATGACACCTGCCCCATGCTCCAAGCCCCTGCTCTCCAGACCCTGGTGCCTGCCATTGTAGGTGCTCTGTGGCATTTGCCCCACAGGTGTCTGTGCCTACACCTGCATGCCAGGCTTCATTCCTACACTCTTTTACTTTATCTCTTGCAATCAAGAACCATTTGGGAAACTCACCAGTGGCTTTCTCAGAGGTGCTCTTCTTACCCCCTGCTTTCAGACATTGAAAGTCTGGCCAGAGACTCCACTAGACTTTGTTATTGGAAAAAAAAAAATAATCCTGATACTGTAAATGTGCTCCTTAAGTCAGTGACTTCAGTGAAATTCCAGTAAAGTTTGCAGAAACTAACAAATGCTCAAAGATTTTTGTCAAAAGTAAATTTAAAAATGTTTAAATGAAATATGTTTTTCAATCACAGAGCCACCTAATTTCATTCACCTCTGAAGGCACTGACCCCTCATACTACAGAGCAATTCAGCTATTTCGTGGTGGTGGCATTGCTGCTGTTTTGTCTTTTCAAAGCAAGCTCCCCCAACACATGCAGCTCCAACTCAGCACCCTCATGAAACTTGCTTTTAGTAAAAATGAAACCAGCTGGTAACTGAATGAGCTTCTCAGACAGGATAACATAAACACCACTTAATAACCTTATGCTTTATGGGCTTGTTAATCTAAATGGAAATTTTAAAGCTTTCACAGTGCTGCAAAATGCAAAGCTATGGAGCATGCTGCACATAAACAAAGGCAAATTCCTTGCATTTGTATTGCTTGTCATGCTGACAGCTTTGATCTGTCCTAACAGGGCCCTCAGGATCTGTACCACCCCTTGCAGTGGGGCATTGCCCCTGCAAAACAGGGCTGCAGCATTACCCAGATGTGTTGGGAGCACACTCCTGGGGTTGGGGGGCTGAAGGAGGCAAGAGTGGAACAGGGCAGGGCTTTTCATGGTTTTTTGCCTAGCTTCAGCAGTGGTCTGCATTAGTCAGCAGTGGAATGCTTGTGGGCAAGGAGGATGCCAGTGGAACCGTTGTCAGGACAGCCTGGTAGAGAGGGTTATTTGTCCCCACCACCCTCACTGTAACTGTACTATGAGGGAATGGGATGGAAGGGAATAGGGATTGGGAGAATAGAATAGAATAGAATAGAATAGAATAGAATAGAATAGAATAGAATAGAATAGAATAGAATAGAATAGAATAGAATAGAATAGCTGGTAGCTCTGCAATACCAGAGCTGGGTAACTTGCAAGGGCAGGTTTATCTACAAGCACAGGGGCCCTGGGTGCTTCCACTCACACAGGGAGCAAGAAACCCATGCAACCAGCTCTTGGTAAAGCATTACAGGGGCAGTCTGGTGATGTTTTCCAGTGGGGCAGGATCTACTGGTGGTCCCAGCACAGAGGCAAGAGGTGGGCCATGCTGTTGTTGAAACAGAGGCAAAGCTCAGGGCTGAAGTAATCTGGGTTTATCACTTGGCTCCTGACAGCAGGTGGGGTGAGCACTGTAATCTTCCCCTCGCTCCCCAGGTAGAGCACAGCCTGCTCACAACTGCTCAGCTTTTTGATAAAAAATACACTTGGAGGTATTTTGCAATGATGAATAAGAGGTAGTAATAGGTAAATAAATATGGTGTGTCTGAGACACAGGAAAATATATTAAGTTTGGGGGGTGGTTGGGTTTATTTTCCCAGAATTAATCCTCCCCAAAGATATAATATCTCATTTGTTCCTGTTTCCCTTGTTTCAGCTGATATGGTATCAGTCAGTGTGAGGCACCACAAAACCACTTTCTTGTCTCCCTCCCCTCTTCCACGCTTCCACCTTTTCCCATGCACAAACACCACAACACACTCTCCTGTGTTTGTACCTCTGGCTTATTTCATTTATGCATTACAGTTTATTATCAGTTTCACTGGTGAAGCCCCAGTGTGCTTTAATGCCTCTGGGTGTGGAGATGCACACTTCACCTCTGCATGAGTGATCCCTTGGGATAAACTGTCTGCAGCTGAACCTGGCACTTCTTCAGTGCTTTTCACATTTAAAAAGCTACATCAAGAGAGCAGCCTCGCATAGCAAAATGCTGCAGTAAAGCGCATACATGAAAAGATGTGAAAATTCCGTTTATTTGTAACTACTTGTTCTCTTTGTGATCTCAGTGCAGGTGGAAGAGATTGGTTAGGATTCAGTGCTGACATCTTATAGCCCTGGAACACAAAAATCTGCTGTGTATACCCAGAACCACACCACATCAAAACAAAATCATGGAGACAAGCAAGCTGCTTTGTGAGCAGCACAGTAAATGCGGCTTAGCTCAGCTTTGTGCTGTATAAGCTCCAAGGCTTCACTGCCCACTGCCTTCCCCACATTTTCAACTTTTCAGCCTCCCAAAGACCATTCATGTAGCTATCCCCTCCCCCAAAAAAACCCCAAACAACCCCCCTTCAAAATACTTATTTTTTTCTAACTAGCCCCAGTAGAACAGGCAAGAGGCAACACAAAGCACATGTGCCTGCTCACAGCTGGCTGGTGCCTGTGGGCTGGCTGACCGTCACGTGGGCACTGTTAGCTTTTCCCTCTGTAAGGACTCTACATTGGCACATTTTTTCTACTCTGGAGCCACCAGCGCTCATGGACCGTGTGGGAATTTCATGTCTTTGACACCTCTATCTCCAGTCATATCAGAAGTGAGCTGAGGGGTCTCCAAAATTTTCAAGGGGGTCTTCACTCCTCTAACTTGTTCTCTCAGCAAGCAAAGGCAACTTGAAGAACTTTTCCACTGCTCTGTTAGTGGATATAGTCACAATATGTTAGGAAAGAATTGTGTAAGAATCATGTTGGAAATATATGAGCGAGCATTTATAGTGGATTTTTACTTACAAGAACACCTTCAAGTCAATGGAGAATGCTGCTCCTCTTGAGTTTTCAGAGCTTCTGTGAGGTGAAGACCTGTGTGGATGCAGCAGTAGTCTTGCCATTCTGCTGCTCCCCATTTGTCTAGAAAAAAATTATTTCTTCTCTGTAGCAATCTCTCCGTATTCTGAGGGTTACTAGTGAGAAGCACATGTTGAAGTTATATCTGCTTAGACTATTTTGGAAAGGCTTACTAAGACCTTATTCAGCTATTGCACTTACCTCAGCTTACTTCAGCAGGGCTCTCCTGTTGGTACCTCTTCACAGCGTCTCTTCAAAATGTTTTGGATCTTGTTTTGCCTCCTGCCTAAGTATGCTGGAGACAAATGTTTTCAAAGATATTGTGTGTGTGCATGGGTGTGTGTGGACATTCCCTGCTCATTTATTCCGGTGAGATAAATTGGCCCTGATTGTTTACTGCCTGAACATGACTTTTCTATAGTGCCTTCTGGTTTTCTTTGGCCACATTATTGACACTGGGTAATATAACATGAAAGGATTGTAGGTGGGCTTTTACAAAGAAATCAGCTAAAGAGCTATTAGAGGATTAAAAGCAATACCATGGCCGGGATAACACATCTTTAAAATGCTGATAATATCAAGAAGCAAATGGATTTGTAATTTAACAGCAGCAGAGGGAAGATTTCAGATGTCTGTTTTTTCCAGATTTGAGAGAAAGATTAAAGTGTCTGCTTTTGGTGTGCAAGGGTTGGATAATGCTGTAGCATGGTTGCCTAGAGATAGCAGCATTCACCTTTCTTGTAAACAGTAACTGTCCCACGTGGAAAGAATTCTTCTGGTCAACATTTTTATTAAAACTTTAATTTTCATGGTGACAAGTTGGATCATTGTCTGCTTTAAAAGTCTGATAATGATACACTTTAGAAGCTTTGAAAAACCTTTTGTCTAGACAGAAACAGCTTAATAAAGCTTTTGAAATATGGCATTCACTTTAAACCTTTGCTGATGCCTGGACAAAAGCACCAATCCATATTTAGGAAATCTTGTTTTCTACTTGCTTGTGCTAAAATTGTGCAAGAGGTTTGCATAACAACAGGAACTGTGAGAAATAAAAACGTACAACTTTCCTCAAGAGAGGGGTTCAATCTGTGACAGATTTTTCCCACAGAAAGAATTTCCTCTTCTGCCAGATTTTTTTTTTTAATAGAAAATTAAATTAAAATGCATGTGGCATTCTGGTTTTTGCATCTTCAGCATTGAGGTTGGATTGGGAGGCATTTTAAGGACATGTCCAGATCTGTTAAAGATGTATAGTCTGAAAAAAAGTAGCTAGACAGCCTAAAGCAGTGATGGCCAAGCACAGCCCCAGGGTGGGATAATTTCCACCCTATTAGATGGGAACACTGAGGAACACTCCACATGAGAGATGAAAAGGGGCAGAGTCACAGCCTCGTCCCCTTCTCCAGCCAGCTGCTCACAGAGAAGGTGGCACAGTGCATCATCTCTCTGAGGTTTGGGAATCAAGGACTGAGATTCCTGGATATTCATCTGTCAGGGTCAGACCTTTGTGATAGCAATCTGACCTAAAAATTCATCGGTGGCCTTATCTGACATGTCCTGCCCAGGAAGTAATGGTCACTCTGGCAATTTTTATTTTTAATGGCTTGGTTTGATTCAGCTATTTATTGTCATTATATCATGAAGATGCTTTTAATCTTCAGGGTACTTTCTAAAGAAGTATGCTTCACAGAATATGCCTCTGGTACTCAGAGGGAATGTAAGTTTTTTATAGATAACAAAGATTTAATCTTTGCTTTGAGGGAGAAATGCAGTGCAGGCTTATTCACAGAATTACCAGCAGCAACACCACATTTCCAGAAATCTCAAAACTGAGTCAAAGAGAGAGACAGGTAGAGTCTCTTGCCAGAGAAACACAAAGGAAACAAGAAGAGCCAAGAAACAATCGAACCGAATCAGACATTTGGACCTGTACCTCGTTGTCCTCTTCTTTCTTGGGTAAGAAATACAAACGCTGCACAGCACTGCACTCAGAAATGAGTGCATTGGCTCTGGATCTGAACTGTCCAGGCAACTAAACCTCAATTTCTGAGTCTGGCAAGCAGCCTCTGCAAAGGTAACAGCCCTCAGTGAAACAAAGCAGTCATTAGAAAATGGAGCTTCTCCCACGTAAAGGGTAAAGAACAAGGCCTGTGACTGCCATGGACACAGGAGCTTAAAGCGTACAGATGTTGAGAACAGTCTTCCAGAAAGCAGCAGAGTATTTTTATACCAAGTAATTTTTATTAGATGCCCAAAACAGAAACCTGCTCCTTATCTAAATTTTAAAATCTAGATTAAAAATTTAGTTTTATAGGAGGCAGTTCATATTTTCTTCCTTTCCATTTTCTCTATTTTTTCCTGAAAAGTTACTACTCCTGCAATCAGAGCTGTCTTGTTTGTTATCAATTAAAAGTGAAAAAAGATACAGGCAGGATTAATCACGTTTTTTATTTAAAGGAAATTTATGGACACGTTTTGAGGTATTTGATCAGTATTTGTTATTATTTAAACATGAGTATTTTTTCAGGTGTTCAGTCAACATGACATGAAGGAAAGAAAAAAAGATACAAAACCACTTCATCAACACAAGGCCGAAAGAGAAAAAGTTTGAAAGGTGTGTGGAAAGTGGATGGATAAGAAGTTTACCCCATATTCAGAGTGTGATTTAAGCCTTGGAAAAAGTCAGATTTTAAAGCAAATTGGAGAGAAAAATCTCATTTTCAGCATATGCAATCCAAATTAAAAGTATTCCATATATTTTGAGGTATTAATTTTAAAAGCCATGTCCTTTGAAAAAGTAATACAATATCCTAAACAAAAGGAGAAATACCTACATTTTCATGCAGATGTAAACCACTATATTCAATGTTCCCCTTTCTGTACACACCAGTGTCTAACCACTACAGGTTTTATTTCTGAGCCTATAATTTCTGACCTGCCAAAGACACAATCAAGACTGTTTTGTCCATGAACTCAGATTTCAGAAAAGTAAGAAAAAGGCTTTCATTTTTTCAGTATGTTGAGTGAAGCTTTGATTTTGAAGGTGCAGTTTTACAGCATTCTGTTTCCCTCTTCCTAGCACTGATTGAAATAAGTGTCCAGCTTTATTTTCCAGAAAATTATCCTTAGAATGAGCACCAAATAGCCAGTGTCCAGTGTATGAGATGTTTCTTTCACTTTAGAAGCTGCTTTAAAAGAAATAAATTTCCAAATATAGCCTTGTTTTCATTTGAAAAATTGTTATTTCATAAATAGAAGTATTTCTATGCGTTTTCAGAAATATTTATGTAAAGATATTTTATCTAAATCTTACCTTCCCCAGTCCAAGTGTTTGCAGTACAGTGCATCTCAGGTTAGCAGTCAGGAAAAACAGACAGTAATACTCACTGGACAAAGCAGGAGAAAGGGGAAGAGAATTTCCTGAAATGGATTTATCTGATTTGACTGTTTCAAGTGAAAGGCAAAAGAAAATAGAACAGAACAAAAGCAGAATGTAAAGTAGAATGCAAATGTTGCTCCAGTTTAGCAGTCCAACGGAAGCTTAGTAACACAGCTGAAGCAACCTGAGAGATAATCTGTTTGTTTACAAATCACATTTAAGTTTTATACAGCAAACATTTAAAGTCCTTTGACAGATTGAAAATACCTTTTTTTTTTTCCTTCCCTATCTGTTTTTCCTTTCCCCAGTATTGATTTTCATCTGTAGAAAACTCCCCGGCATTTGGAATTGGTTTTCAGCCAAACTTGAAGCTTTCTGTGTCCGGAGAGGAGACCTAGGTGCCTGTCTCCTCAAATTCACTGCGGGGGGATGAAGAAGTTTTGGACTCTCCATCGCTGTTGCACTCCCGCGGGGAAGCCAGACTGGGAGCTCCTGGGCACTCCTTGGCAGAGAGCGCTTCCTCACTGGTAGAGCCTAAGGGGTGGCAGTCCAGCAAGCTCTGCAGGTGTTTGATGTAGCTTATTGCAGCTCTCAGGGTCTCCACTTTGCTGAGGCGCTTGCCAGCGAATTCCTTGGGCAGGTGCTCCCTGAGGCGCGTGTAGCCCTCATTCACGCAGCGCACCCGCTGCCTCTCCCTCTCGTTCCTCTTCCGAATGAAGGCAGGCTCGAAGGAATAGTCATAGATGCCCATGTAGCCAGGAAATGGGATGTAGGAGATCCGACCTGTGTGCCCACTATGGGCTTGCTCCCAATAAGATGGGTCCAGGTGGAAGGGAACCCCAAAGGGCTCTCTCAGGGGTACCCCATGGGAGTGCATGTGGCTGTTAGCCAGGGACACAGCTCCTGGAAATGCAATCCTCTTCAATAGTTTATCATCGTCTTTAGTGCTGTCCATGCTTCTTTTTTTCCTCACCAGTGGAGTGTTAGTTCCTGAATTTGGCTTCCAGTGTATTAATCCAACATTTGTATAGGTACCCTGCCGCAGTTTCCTCCTGTGGTGTATAGAAAACTCAGATCTCAAAGCAAGGCTAACAACTCATGAGGTCCACACTGTGCCTGGAGAGCCTTGTTGTTTTTATAGGTGTAGGATGCCAGTTAATGTACAGACAGGTTTTGAGGACCATCACTCCACAATTTAAGCCCTTCTTTTCCTGTGATCTTCATATTTCAAAAGATAATAAGAGGGTTCCTGTGTATTCCTTTTCTCTCCACTTGAAATTATGACCATAAGAGTTAATGCCAAACATAAATAATCTTCTAGGCTCTAAACACTTCTCATGTATTGTAATCCATGATATCATTTGATATAATTGTCTCCAAAAGATGGGTAATTTGCAAAGTTTACAGGGATCTTCAAAGTTTTGGCAGAACTCCTCACTTCCAGGAACCAAGGATCTTCTGTCATCTAAAAACTACCCAAAGGCTTTTCACAATGAAATCCAAAAGACAACTGCAAGCTTTGTTGTTTTGGCTGCTCTGGTCTAACTGAACCAGCTCACAAGGAGTTTGCAAAACTTATATGGCATATCTGTAGCTTTCTGGGGAAGCTGAGACATCTTCAAAGGAAAGAGTGCTCTCTTGTGGTTGCAAGTCTCGTCAGATCAAGAATGTACTACGTGCAAGCATGAGAGGAAAACTGCCTTCTTTGCCCTAAGAGACGTTTTTTCAAGAAGTGTGAGTTTCACAAACTGAACATGAGCATTTTGGCATTTTCAAACAGTTTTCAACGTTTTGTATGTTTCTGTTCATTGTAGGAATGTTCTGGTCATCCCTAAGAGAACTTGCCTCAGACAAACAAACACAAAGGTGATGCCCTGATAGCCCCATGTGTAGCTATTACCAGATGTTTACATGGATATTGGCTTACCTGATGGACCCTACCCACTGCTTTAATGGGAGAGCAGAAAATCCCTCTTGACCATGCTAGGTCTGTGCTGTCTCCTTCAGTCTGCCTGCAGCTTGCCAAAGCAAAGAGGTGGACAAAAGACAAGGACTTTTGGCAGTATAAAGTCTTAATGTCCTTGTCTGTGCCTTTCCTCTGAGATACCCTGCTGTGCTAGGATCTTCCTCTGCAGCAACTTGACGGTCTTTGACTTTTCCCATGTTGTTGTTCAAGAGCTCCTTAGTTACAGGTTTTTGTTGAAAACACATTTTCACAGTTAACTGAATCTCCTTTTTTGGCCATCATCAGAATGTTTGGTCTGGGAGAGCTGTGGGAAGGGACAGACATGAAAAGGTACAGGTATGTAGGCTCTATTAAAATTGTTCTTTTGTTCAAAGCGAAAGTTTCCACCCTGTTCAGTGTTTCATGCGAAACTGCCTCAGAAGTGTCACTAACTGAAACAACATTCTCCACTCTGAGAAATACATCTATGCCTCTGCTGAGTTAGAAACTAGCAGCAATGATGTGGGTAGCATGCATTTTCCAGGCAGCCTCTGTGTCTCTGGTAGTCTATTCTGCAGCTTCAAAAAAGCAGTGGTAATCTTCAAAGTACAATGAATGTACAGGCAGACCATTCCAGACAGACATGAGTGAGAACAGTTCTGGACTCTGGCTTATGTCGGGGGTAGTATCAGCACCAAAATGGGATGAAAGCCTGAGGAAAAATTACTGGGGAATACCCCATGGTATGTACAGCTCATTTCAGATCAAATAAGTAAGAATCTTTCTGCCTGTTAAAAAAATCTTTGGAAACAGTTGATCAGGATGGAATTTCAATATTACTTGCACTCTAAACTTCATTGTCCAGAAATGTTTTCAGAAATAAATGCTTAAAGGAAAATAGCTTCTTCACTATAGCACTAGGCTGGGCCAGGACTACTAATTTTTTTAAAACAAAGAGGATGTTGACCTCTAAGCAAATACCTGAAGCAGGCAAAGGCCATTTGATCTGTGTTATCATTAGATTTAAAACACTGCTCTCTGGCAGTATTCCTGTAAGGAAATGGAAGCATGCCTCTTGGGGGGCTCAGCTGCCAGATCATTTCACAGCTCTCCATGACCTTGCCAGCAGCCTGGCCATGCTCAAAAGGCGGGGTTACCTTTCAGTTCTGTCATGCAAATGCACTGTGCCCTGCTATCAGACTTCTTTTCTATGTTTACTGTAAATGCAGGCCACCAGCACTTCCCAGAGTTGTCAGAATTGCAGCCATGCTAAAGACATCGTCTCTTCTGAAAGAAAAATCCACGTTGCTAATCCTTTAGAGAAATACATGAAGAAAAATTTCAGGTAAATGTTAATTCTTGACCTGAATTATTGAAGCTGATCTCATATCAAACGGACTCTGAAGTCTGAATTTGTTTGTGTGCAAAAGAAACGAAAAAATATGACACAGGCTTTTGATGAATGTGGTATCTTGTTGACAATCTGATGTCACTTGCTCAGAAAGGGATTTGCCCCAGGCAGAGAGCCAGAGCAAGGCCAACACATCTTGCATCCCACTGCAGGTCCTTGTTGAGAGCGTGAGCAGGATTAAAGCAATTCATCGTTCCTGTTCTGACTTCTGCACAAAGTCTCAACATGTCTGCACATGCAGACACAGTGAAAGTAGCAGGACTGGACCACCAAAGGGAAAGGCTAATACGCATTCTTTTCAATTTTAAGAGTAGGTTAAGACTACATTAATAATGTTCCTCTTTTAAGATAAGCCTTTGATCTTCTTTCTTACACTGTTTCTCCAATTAAGTCCTCTTCACACCTTTGTCTGGATGAAGCTTTGACTCCACAATGCAGTATCTGTCATGCTGATGCAAAGCCGATGGCCTGGTTTGCTTTTCAGGCAGTAAAAATCAGGTGTTCACTGCTCTACAATGGCAGAGCTCGTGCTCTTTATACATGTATAGTATGTTTAGCTTTTGCTTAGGTTTTCGGTTTTGGCTTCATTGTTGTTTTGTTTTGTTTTGTTCTTTTTTGTTTTGTTTGCAAATACAAAGTCTAAATGGGGATCCTGGGAGTTTACTTACACACTGTGGTATTCAAACACGTTCTCTTCCTTTTCTTATACTCACTATAAGCACTTAATTACCCAGCCAAAACGAAGAGAAAATACTCTTGACATATCTAAAAATAAAACATTTAGGCATCTTCCTTCCAGTTATAACTTAGTTGTGGTTTTAATTGCATACATCCTAACACAGTATCTATAAGTATTTTTGTACAAAAGAACCCTCAACATGTTCCCACTCCCACAGGAACCATAACCATGAATAACACTACTGACATTACACAGTGATTTGAATTACTTTGAATTATTCAAAGAAAAGTTCCTCCTTGACCCTGTCCCTCTGTGTATGAAAAGAAAGTAATTGGTGGAATTATTGTAGTAGAAACATACGAGTCAGCTGAACACTTGCAAGTTCACTAACTTCCCAACAGAAGATGTCCTCACTATTTTATGTGTGAACACATTACTGAGAAGGAAGAATAAAATATGTCAGGAATTTAAGAAGAAACTCTCGCAACACTGTGCATTTCTTATATTGAAACTTTCATAATATCGTGCATTTCTTATATTTTACTGTGCTGTAATTATGTCAAATTCTAGTATCTATTATATATATCATAGGTTGACTAGGCTGCTTCAATTTAATAGATACAAAAAATGTAATTAACAGATTATCTTGTTAACTGCTCTCACAGAATTATAGTAATAACTTTGCTTGAGACTGAAGCACAGGAATACAGGATTGAGCAGGTTTGTGTCTGTCTTGTCCTGTTTTATCCTAAACAATGGGTCATCTCTTTCCAAGCCTACACCTAGAAGTGAAAGCTGCACATAGACTACCTAGGCTTCATACTGGGACTATCACCAAAATACTGACTTGCAAACTGCTGACAAGCCAATAAAAGGTGACGAGAAATTTGGAGTTTTGATGACAAAATTTTTTTTTGCATAATCTTCATTCCAGTGTTATTCTGCTTGGAGAAAGAACCCAAGGGCAGGTTTGCAGTAGCAGAAGAGAACTAATAGTACTGAGACATGGGCATGGTCCAGAAGGGACTTTGGCTCATACTGCAGGGAAGGACTGAAGCATGTTTACTGCATCTCTTTCCCCTGTGGTTTCAGAGTCTCCCTCATCTTTCTGCATGTCTCCAGAGTTTGAAGACTACTTGAAAAATAGCTCAGCAATTTGTTCCTCACACAGCAAGTACCGCTATAAATGTCAATAAACCAGGCTTTCAGGAGACATAGTGCAGTTGTCTTATCAAAACACTTCACATATAATAAAAGCATTTGGTATATTAAAAAAATATCTTTCCTTGCAGAAGAAACAGTTCCCAAATGTGTTTTATCACAATACCTTGGGCATGCAGCATACATCTCTGTAGACAGAGATTAATTTTTCATTCAGTGACACTTCATATTATCACTGGCTTCCTTTGATACTTCTGCTTTAAACTGGTAGTTAAGATATCACTAGTTCAAGGGAGTAAACTGACTACAAAAAAAGCTGGAATCTCAGAGGACTCATGCTTGACAGTGGGAAAAATACTCTTATCTACGTATGACTACAACCAATCTGGCTCATAGGCTCGAAGTATTACTTTCAGCTCAGACAGTTGAAATAGCACAAAGATTTCAGTGCCAGGACACTTGTGCTGTGGAATTACAGTATCATAATTGGAATTAAGACAAGCTGAGGGCTTGGGTTAACCCAGAATTGCAGGACAGAACTGAGATGTAGTGAGTGTGACTGTGAAGTTTTAAGGATGAGAACTGAAAATGGAAGGTCTCCTGTCATCTCCTGTTAGGAAATACAAAGTGAAGAGAGAGACTTTTGGGCTTGTCATCCACTGTAGGTTCTAAGAAAGATGTGAAGTATTAACACCAACATGTGAATATGTGGAACTACACATACAAAAATGAAGCAGACCTAAAGCCCCCATCACAGGATTAGCAGTCCATAAAAACTTGAGTATTGGTGAGTTCTTTTTTGACTTGCTGAAATGTTTGGACAATTTGGATAGTCAGTCAGTTAAGGTAAGGATTATTTGGCTTGGTGGAGGAGAGGTTGTGGGATACATGGTAAACTAAATAAGATCATTCTTTTGGTCCTGAATGACAGAGACTTGGACTTACTTTGCCTTAATGTACTCCTTTAGACATCAGATATTTAGACTAAACCCATTATGCAGGTCCCAGTTTCAGGCCATAGACACAGAAAGGCAGCCCCAAAGGGAATTCTTCTCACACATCTCTGACACCTACTTCAGGATGGGATGAAGCACTCTCTGCAGCAAACTATTTCTCTCCTTCAGCTACAGAGAGAGCTTCAAAAAGAAGTGTATACAAGGTGTTTAACTTTCTGACAAAGCCAAAGAAGGAGAGTATGTTTCCATCCCCGGAAGAATCGATAGGTTTGTACTGAACTAAAACGACCTCTACATTTAGGCTCTTTAGATCACGGAACGATCTTTACAGATCCTACCTTTAGGTTCCGTAAAAGAGAGTAGACGGAAAAATACTTTGAATTTCCTCCTGTGCAGACAAGCTATCGGGGGACGGCTCATTTAATGAGGTATCGCTTAAGTGTCAGGCACAAGCAAATTACCAAACCCCACTACAGTGTTCCAGGAAACAGCTGTTCGCCCCGGCACTGAAGGCACGCAGCGACTGATCTGAGCAGCGTGTATGATGACTATCCACGTGTCGCAGGCGAAAGCGAACTACAAACCTGCTTGCACACATCAACAGATTCCCTTGCAATGTCACCTTAGCCAGAATTGCACATATGATCAACCACAAGTGAACGACGATGTCCAGAAGGCAGCTGGGCACGTACGGGCTGATGGTACCGGAGGACACAAAACGCAACCCTCTAATGACAGCAGATACGACGGTGTAACGAGAAAGCAGTGAGACAGCTGGGGATATGGTGTGGGAATGCCGTGTGAAAACCCGGAGTAAGCACCGCAGCGCTCTGGAGGAGGCGGCCCGGGAAGCCCGGGGCACGGTGCCGCGCCAGGCGCTGGCGCGGGGCGGGCGCGGAGCGGCGGAGCCCCGGGGCGGAGGCGCCGCTTCCTGGCTCCGGCTCTCGGCGGCGGAAGCGGCCCCGGCCCCCTCCCTCCGCCATCCCCGCCTCCCTCCGCTCCCCCGCCCGC